>SKCR01009523.1:0-23536 GCA_019454045.1 Zanthoxylum bungeanum
AGTAATTTCTGAAAATTTCTTCTATTCGCATAAGACAAATTTCGTTAAGAGGAAAATCACAACGTTCACACAAGATTCGGGGGATACACTTTACCGATGTTGGGAGATATTTAAAGAAATGTTAAATATTTGTCCACATCACGAGTTTGAAACATGGAGGTTGATTTCTTACTTCTACGAGGTTTAACACTCCAAAGTAGACAAGTAGTGGAAATGATGTGTAATGGTGAATTTAGGGACAAAAGTTTCCGAAGATGCATTAGATTATCTAGAACACATAACATAGAATGCACAATACTGGGACACTATTGAAACTTATGAGTCGTCTGTTAAACCACAATCATCTAGTATATGCATGTTTAGTCTTAGGGAAGACCATGACCTTTCTGCTAAATATGCATATCTAGCTAAAAACGTTGAGGCATTAGAAATGAGAAAGAATGATCATGTCAATTTAATTCAAGAAGTTACATGCCATATCTATAATTCAAATGAACATGTCACACAAATTTGTCACACATTGCAAGATCTCTACAAGAATGTCTCTATAACCATGTCGATCCCATAAATACCTTCAAGAGACCAAATCCAAACCCATACTCTCAAACCTATAATTATGGCTGGAGAAACCATCCAACATTAATTGGAGGAATGATAACCAAGCATAATAATTGCAACAAGCTCCTCAATTGCACCAGAATTTCTAAAATTCTCATAATTATGCACCATATGTCCCACCGCTTAGAAAAAACCTTGAGGATACCTTGCATACATTCATTGAGAAATATAAAGCCATCAATAGCCAAAATATTCAAACATTGAGTGATCTGAAAGATATATTCGTCAAAATCATATTTACATTAACCATTTATGAGAAATGAAAGTTGTTGAAGTTTGTGCTTGGAGTGCCAATTCGAATAATGTATTGTACAATATATTTTATTAGATTAATAAAATAATTATATTTTCATTTTAACCTTGTTAATAGTAATGTCATATGCATATTAAATTGATATATAAATATATTGAGAAAAACATCGACCTTAGCATAGTCATGTAGTAATACTAGACAATGGATGGTCTGATATTAAGATAGTAACTATTATAAACTATTCTTAAGGTAAATATTAATAGTCGTTGGTTTTAGAATACAGTCGAATTCCTATAACCTAGAAGACTAGCACATGTCGTATATTGGAGTTTGGGTTCCAATGGTTTAACCCGATGTACTATGAGCAATGAAAGCTCATATAGACACGAGGGTATTCGTTAGAGTGAATACAAAAGGACTTACATACGATTCTTAATATTGGAAGTACACACCACCATCAATAGGAATCTCCTCGAGTCGAGTCTATAGAATAACATTGATTTTGTGTGTGATCCTCCACACTTTGATGCCATATATGTCAGAGACCTTTCATGGTCTGACTGCTAGATGTTCGTTGGGTTTGGACTGATGCACTCGTTAATCAAATGCGTATCAAGATAGAATTTATCGGCCCGTGTATGTATCATAAGGGGTTTAGGTATCCATGTGAGTAAGTCAGGATTCTTAAGACTTGGCCAAAGCCGATCACCTAGGGTTGATCACATATATCAGAAATATTGTTCTGATTAGTTGTTAAGAATCATGGATATTTCGACACTATGAGATGTGTGTCTCGAAAACTTGACGTGTGTAATTTATTTTTCTTAAGCACAACTCGGATGGCCTACGACAGAGGGATTGTTAAATATATGTGGTGAACTCGACTTGTATAGTTCAGAAAGGTCATTCGTGTTCTTGGAAAATTCGGAGGTGACCGAATTGCACACATTTGAGCTTGGCTTATATGACGAAGGTGCCTAAACTTAGAGAGTCTCATAATATGAAGTGTACTCATTGAGTACTTGGGTAGCTGATAATAATGTTTGATAAGAAATAATATTTGATATTATAATTATCAATTAAAATAATTAAGTGTTATCAGATAACATTAATTATTTACTTTGACCCAATTGGATTAATTGAATTAATCTAAAATCACACAATGACTTTATCATAATTTCATAAATATCTCTACCATTGGAGGATATTTTGATAATTATAAAATATGTAATAATAGGTGTATTTGGCTTGATTTAGTTGGATTAAATCAAAGTGGTAGACAATGAACTGATCAATTGGTTAAACTTTGTCTAGATTAATTGGATTAAATCAAATTGGTAGACAAATGTGATTAGTCATATCTAATTATACATATTTGGATAAATTGGATTAAGTCCACCTAAAAGTTGATTAAAACTTTTATTAATTAAAAATTACATAAGCTTCACTATAAAAGGCAAGTTTGAGAAAATTTTTAATTAAGCTTGAGAAAACTAAGCTTAAGCTTGAGAAAGCTAAGCAAGCAAGCTAAAAGAAATATTAGCTTAAGTAAAGTTTTGTGAGAGAAGCTTTGGAAGTTCTCTATAATATTTCAACAAGGATAAGAAGATTGGATCTTGGAATTAAACTTGCTAGGTAAGTTTGATATTTTCTAAAGCTATGTTTTCATTAGTGAGTTGTTATCATTAATAAGCATATAGTGATGTATATGTATTGGATACATAATAATATTGCTTGCTAATGAATTATGTATGGATGTTTTGAAAGCATAAACACAATATGCTTTTGTTTGGGTCAAAATGTTCATGTTGGACATGGAACATAAAATTAGAGTTTGGAACTCTAGGTGCAAGTTTGAAGCGAGGAAGGGCTTTATCAACCATGAGAGACTTGGAAGATGGGGAAAATCAAGTAAAGTAAGGTAATGGATTATGACCCAAATTGAAATACTTGGAGTTTTAATGATTTAATAATTGTAGCATGTTAGGAATTTAGAAATAATGATGATTGAGTGATTGTTTATGCTAAGAGAATGGTCATTTTGTGAATTCCCCAACTAGTTAAATTTGGGTATGAAATGAAATAAAGGTTTTAGTATTGACTTGAGTTGATGATTAAGAATGATATTGATGATGTTTAGAATATTAGAGAGCCATGCGTCGTGACGCTATCTAGGAATTTTCCCAGGAATGCTTCTGGTTCATTACGCGTCGCGACGTGAAGGTTCGTGCGTCGCGACGCGCACGGTAAAAATTTGGGCACGTCTCTGGACAAGTTAAGCCGCGACGCGTGGTTAAAAATGGCCCAAATAAGTTTCAAACCATCCCGTTTCAGTTTCACCCGACGCATTAAGAGGTTACCCTATAAGCCCCGTATAAACTCGTATGCACTTATTACATCACGATATGTATACGATACCCATAGAGTTATAATGCTTACTTGAATAAGCAAATCTTAGCCTAATTCCAAGTGCGTTTCTTAGTTAAATTCTAATTTAGTTTACTAAATGTAGATCATCACATGAACCAGAGTTTTCTCAGCAAGCGAGTAATGACACCAGATTCCAACCCGTGAGTGGACACTACCTTTTCAAAATTAAATTTCATTTTGTTATTTCTATATCAGACTTACTTTCACGCTTTAGGGCGTAGATTCTTTTTATTATTACAGTCATTTCATAAAAATTTATGATTTGAGTTTTACATTGAGAAAAAAATATTTTCAGAAAATATTTTATGTTTTTCGAGGCATGGGGGAAAAAACCCACCGCAATATATAACTTTATTCATATATGGAATTGACGAATATAGAAAATTTGCACATGTAGATGAGTAGAGGGACGGCGATACGTAATGCCCCCAGATCCTAGTTCAGTACTAGGGATGACAAATGCCCCTAGATCATAATTTCAGAGCTTGGAGGGTAGCATATATCCGCACCCCGAGTTCTAGTTCCGTGGCTTGGGGGACGGCGATACGCAACACCCCAAAACCACCAGTTTCAGGGACAAGAGTGGCATGCTTTGGGGGACGGGGATGCGTAACGTCCTAAAGTCATGGTTTTGCATTCTTATCTCTAGTTAGGTGTATGGGGGGACGGCGATGCGTAACACCCCCATATGTCAAAATTTTCAAATACAGACCAGTTTTCTGAAATCAGATTTTTAGAAAAAAAGTTTCCAGATAACAGATTTCCAAAAACTGTTTTTGAAGATCAGATTTTAGAAGCAGATTTCACGGAGATTTCAGACAAGGTTTTCAGAAACAGAGTTTATATAAAGTTATTTCTGAAATGAGATTTCAGAACCAAATGTTTTTATATTAGTATTTCAGTTTTTTTCGTCCACTCACTTAGATCGTACAATGGTCTAACCCCCCCACTCCCAGCTTTCTGGTTTTGCAGGTATTCTCGGAGGATGAGCTCGGGAAGACGGATAATGTTGCAGTCACTTGGGTATGTTCATTATTAGAGGGTCAGAGGCTTATGAGGTTAGTACGGTCTATCTCCTGCCGGTAATGTCTCCCAAATCGGGGATGGTACACCGGCCACCGCTGACCGACGCACCACCCTAGAAAGATACGCCGGAGCTCCAACATCCTCCAGCTGCCGACGGTCTACCAATGGACGCCAAAATTCGACTATATGACGTGAAGAAGGTGCAGAAATGGGTATTCTGATCTCGGCTCCTCGTTTCATTTCACGACCCGAACCACCTGCCAAATCGAAGCTCTCGGAGAGTATTACAAGATGGCATTGATGATTTTTCTGATCCGTGCTCGGTTGCACGTAAAATGAGGAGAAGAAGTGTTGGTGAACAGTAACATCGAATGAACAGTATCTCAGATCAAAATTCCATCAATTCTAGCGCGTTTGTGGGATCGTTTGGACTCTGTATATGCCCTCGAAATCTTGGTAAGACCTCATGGTAAAAATTCGTTAATTTCAAGTTTTCCGTTAAATGTTCGAATGTTTCCAGTAGCTTCGTAGAGTATCATAATGATATAAATTGCATTGTTTGAATATTAGTATATTGAATATGAGCATTCAGTAGAATCCGAGTGAAAACGTAACGAGTTTGATCAATCCGATAAAATATGTAAGTTTTCGGTAAAAGTGGGTTTTGCGTATAAAGATGTGTGTTGGTTTTGATGATAGTTATGAGTTTTTTATGATATTACAAAAATATTTAGTTAAATCTGGAGAGGTTCGGAGGTCTTAGGATCCTTCCGCAGCTTTTTCGAAAACATTTCGGAGGATTTTCTATAAACGTATAATTTGCATATTTGAGCTACTGAATGGATATAGAATAATGTATTATGATGTATTATGAGTAATGAAACCAAAATCACCGGAGTTTATGCTATCAATAAGTTTTCCATGATTAACGACCCTAACCGTCCATATTTTCTGTTATAGATGGGGAAAGAGAATGGATAGCATGAACCCCAGGTAAATACCTCACTGAGATCTTACCTTAGGATGTCAAGGTATGATAGCTGATTGTATGCTTATATATGTATATAGATATGTGTATATATTGCAAACTCGTTGAAATATGTAACAGTAGTTATGGAGTCTTAGAAAGCATGAAATGAGAGCTTTTAGAGGTACTGTCAATGAGATTCGTAAAAGAGCACGTATAGAAACAGATTTTCTGAAAATCTGCATAGTATCGGGTTTCTAGATAGCAAGCTAGTATCAACATGAAAAGTTTAGTGCAAGTTATCGTTACATTTTCATAGTTAAACATATCTCATAATAGAACACGTTTTCAATACGCGAGATGTATAAGTTTTGTAAATAGTTTAACGAAGTTTTCCATACTTCAGTTTAGTTTTGGTCAGAGTGTGGAACCAGTTGTATGAAATATGTTGATATGTTTGATGACACGTGCGAGCATTTTTCAAATGGATGCGTTTGTTGAAATAGGGTATGGGCCCATTTTGTATATATTGGATGAGTGAGATGTCACCAGCTCGTAATTGACTGTGGTTGACTTTGTTGTTGTGTATATGGGTATTGGCATTGCATTACATTGCTCATCGCATGACTTATATGATCATATGGTTTTTATGATGATGTATATGTATTTTGCATACCCAGAGGGAGACACAGTGCACATTGACAGATACAGATCCAGGTTCAGGGGGACGACGATGTGTAACGCCCCTAGATCCTAATTACAATGAGTGGATCCTTTTCATTTCAAATTGATATTTATTCATTAGTTTGACTTGAGACTTACTTTTAAATATTTTAGGGCGTTAGCCAAATTTATTTACAGATGCTTGCGATTGAAAATATCTTTTTAAGAGATTGATTTAAAAGCTTGAGTTTTATGATTTTTGGAGGCATGGGGAAAAACCCACCTCAGTATGTAACTTGACTATGATATGGAATTCATAGATACATATATCATGTGCACACGCAATTCAGGAATATGGAGGACAAATGCCTTTAGATTTTAGATTTAAAGTCAGGAAGGTAGCATAGATCCGCACCCCGGCTCCAGATTTATGGCTTGGGGACGGTGAGAAATAAAACCCCCAAAGACCACCAGATTTTGGGTATGGGGGACATCGAGACTTAGCACCCACATAAGCCAGATTTCTCCATAGATTTCGGAGACAGAGTTTTCAAAAATCGATTTCCAGAGATATGGTTTTCAAAAATGATAAATTTTATAAAAGAGTTTCCACGAGAATAAACTTTTACAGAAAATCATCAGAGTTTTACAGACAGAACAAAGTTTTCGAGAAAGTTTTACATAAAAGACCTGTTTTCAAATAAGAAAATAGATTTCAGAAAAACAGCTTTGTTAAGACGATTTCAACTTTAGAACTATGGAGATTTTCATGATAATTGTAGGCACTGCATTTTTGCACATATGTCCCTATGATGAGTCTCATTTGGAGACACTACCTTTTAAGTCACGGAGGTCACGGAAAACGGACATCGGAAGGGGAAATTCAGAATAAACAAGGTTCACTGTTTTCGTTCGTGCTGCGTTCGTGTATGCATTCGAACGGCAAACAGATTGCGGGCGTTCATGCCGCGTTCGAGGAGGCGTTCGAACGGTGTCGGTAATTCTGGTTTTGCTGCTAGCCTCACGTCAAGCCCAATTCGCCCAAGCCCACTTAAAACACATATTTAACACATGGTGAAATCAAAACAAATCTAAAAATCACATACCAAATTAAAGTAAACATTAAAATCAATCAAATATATTAACTTCCTAACTAAACAAAATCACATACTAAATTAAAAAGATGTCATGCCTAATTTAAATCAATTATAACAAATTAAAGATATTGTATTCCTAATCTAAACCAAGTTTGTCCCCCCTCAAGCTTTGACTTTCCTTGCTCAACACAAAATCAAATACATTCCTTGTGAGACAAGGTGAAGCCCTAGCCATTCTCTATATAAACAACCCCTAACCAAGACATGATTCCCCGCTCATACACATAACTCACACGAAAATCACAGCAAGAAACCCTAGAAGTTCACGCATACTACAAAGAAATAACACAAAAATTCTATTCATCTCCTTCCCCTAATCACCAAAAATCATACCTCCATTTAGCAACCTCGTATCACCGAAAAACAGCCCATACAGCAGCCCTAAAACACGCATACAGCAGCCCTAAAAACACACAAACAGTAGCCCTCCACCACCGAAAGTTACAACCAAAACCGAACTGCAGTAACATAAAAACTGCACTTACAATCCTTGAAATAACCACACAAAACTGCACACAAAAACCCCAAAACAGCAGCCATGCACGCCAAAACAGTGACCTGAACAGTGAGTGGAAAATACAGAGTAAACATCAGCAAAACGGAGGCCAAACAGCAGGAAAAGATGGAGAACGACGACTCAAAACAGTAAGACAACGAACGAGAGCAGTGAACCAGTGAACCGGAAGAGTTGCGGAGCATCCACCCTTCCGACGATCGTGTACTGTACATCCGAGAGGTGATTTAAAAGGTTAGACCTGAGGGCACTTTTCTCATTAGTTTATATTCGTCTTTTGATTGTTTATTGAATTCTATTCGCATGAGAGTCGTTTGTGAATGCATGTTGTGGCTTGAATGAAATGGAAAATGTGTCGCCTCTTGTGGTATATAGGATGGAAACCCGGACATAAATTTCATAGCTGATTCCGAATGGACGGTAGTATGATCTGTACTCGGGATACAACTCCACGTACCATTTGAGTAAACGACACACTCTTTTGTTTTATGTTGCTTCGGTTTATTTATTTTTCGTTATTTGAATTCTGCATGTTACTTTTGTATGCATGATTCAATCGAGTGCATGGGCTTAGTAAGTCGGATTAAAGGTCCCCTATTTGGAGGGGTTAAAATCCTTTACCACAATACTTTGCCGCGCCGGTTGATGTGTGTTCGGTTGGATATAAGATATGTTCAATCGGATATACTAAGTTTGGTATGATTGTCTTTATTTTTGTATGCATGATGTGATCGAGCGCATGGTCTTAGTAAGTGCGATGAAAGGTCCTCTAATTGAAGAGGTTAAAATCCTTTACCATGATGCCTTGCCGCGCCGATTAACGTATATTCGGTTGAATGTAAGATGTGTTCAACGGGTACATGAAGTCTAAGGTTATTGTCTTTATTTTTATATGCATTGAGATCGAGCGCATGGGCTTAGTAAGTGCGATGAAAGGTCCTCTAATTGAAGAGGTTAAAATCCTTCGCCACGATGCTTCGCCGCGCTTCGTATTTCGCTATTTGCTTTTTATGTATGTATTGCGTCACATTTTGTGCATCAGGTCTGTTCCCGTTTGAACGCGTTATCGAACGCTATACGAACGCGAACCTTCTGTTTCCCGTTCGAATGCGTTTTACAAACGCTACTCGAACGCGCATGCATTTTGTTTCATCAGGTCTGGATCTGTTCGAACGCGTTATCAAACGCTACACGAACGCGAACCTTCTGTTTACCGTTCGAACGCGTTTACGAACGCTACACGAACGCGCACACACTGAACTAAGTCTGTCTCATCATATTTCATGCACAACTGCCTTTTGGGTGATCTCCCTTGCATTATGTAGCCAATCATATTATTTGTATTCCTGCATTTATCCATTCGATGTGTTCTTGGGATGATATTCAAGCATGATTAGGCTGTTAGCATGTTATTTGGTTAATATATTCATGAGATAGTACTCAAGCATGATTAGGTTGTTCTTAGTTTTCCCTATCATATGATTGAGAAATGTTCGTGAGATTGCCATGTGATGTTGCATGTTGTGATGATTAATTTCATGCATGTGGATTTAGAATCATGATACTCTTGGAATAAGTGTTACTTAGGCCTGATTAATTATTACACAAATCCTTTCATTACAAGTGACATAAGTAAGGGACCATTCCGAACCCACGGTTTTGAGGTCTTCCCTTGCGAGGGGAGAGGTGCGGCCTTAAATCTCATTTTTCCCCCGGTTCACACCGGGTGGTAACTCCATTATTCTCCGGTTTAGTCCCCCGTGGCTACTCCTACTCCAACCGGGCCGCGAGCCCGAGACCCATGAAGCGTCGCCCAGATCCTGTGTCCCACAGACTGTAGGCACTGTATTTTTGCACATAAGTCCCATGATGAGTCTCATTTGGAGACACTACCTTTAAGTCACGGAGGTCACGAAAACGGACATCGGAAGGGAAATTCAGAATACAAGGTTCACTGTTTTCGTTCGTGCTGCGTGTTGGATAATATGACCCATAGCGTCACTATTTGCACAGATCATTGTGTTGTTGTAGCAAATTAACTATGTAATAAGGAAATTGCACTCTCATCATTTGTGATTAGATCACCATAGATATATAAATGAAGAGAGGTCCCTATGATTAGTTCCTGGATTGAGATGATATGAGACAGTATCAGTCCACGAAGGATTAATCATTAAATATCCCTAGCCGTAGTATTATCGAGACTGGACATCGATAATGCGGAATAGGCTAGTATTGCACTTGTGCGCGTTGTGAGGGCACAACGGCATAGTTCTCATATATATAAGTATTGGATACTTGTGCAAGTGCGATAGGAGGTCGTGTTTCACCGATGGTACGGGAAACAGCTTCGCTCTGGATAGACCCTTCGGAATCCCATTGGTATTATGACTAGGTGTCTATGGGAGGCCGAAATCAAGGTAGGTGTGTATAGTCTTAACCTGAGACTTACATCGCTAATACTTACGACAATCGGTAAACTTTGGTTTTGGTGGTGGGGGATCTTAACTGGTTCTGTGTTCACCTCTTCTGGGTTTATCAGAGAATCGTAGTGTATTGGATGTGATGTCAAGACGGAAGTGTCACTCCAGTCATAATGGAGATGATGTCACGCAGGATACGGTATTAGTGCTCTTAAAGTGATGCGCATCCAATCGTGATATTATGACCAGGTCATGAATATCCGATTATAGAGACTAGTTACCAGACATCCGATATGTGTTTCGGACGGGGCAGACACTTATCCAGCCCCAGCCCTAGCACGTGATTATCCGATACTGGGCCGATATGCACAATACATTAGTATACTACGCTTGATACAGATCTTAATATTCTTTAATGGATATGTCCGGAGAATTAGGTAGACTTGGTGCTTTGCTAGGAGTCGACCTTGTCTCGTAAATCGGTAGAACGTAGTACTTGGTACGTACGTGATTCGGATACTCCGACGACCGTATTTACTGCCAGATTATCCGGGGATCTCATGGGTCGCTTCCCGATAATCCACCGATGACGCACAACTCGCACTCTTGAATAATCTGGGATTATAAAGAAGAGAGAGAAAATTAATCTAGGATTAATAACGGAGATGTTTTATCCGGGATAAAATGTCGTCTAAAGAGAGAGAACGATTAATTCGGAATTAATCGATGTATTAATATATTCGATATATTAGACGAAATTAGATTTCGACGCGGAATTAAAATTGGATTTTAATTCGGGCAAACGAGTTAATTTAGAATTAATTCGTTAGCGACGTAAATAATAATTTCGCTAGGCGCAATTATTTATTTAAATTCGATTGAATTAACGTCGCGACGTAAGCTCGGTATTTCGGAAATATCGAACCCGAACGCGTGAGTGCACGTGGGCCCACTTTCATTTGGAAACGTGTGGGGCCCACATGACACATGTCATTCTAATGCATTGCATGTAGATTGTGTACATTGCACTCAATGTCATTGCATGGAGTTTGAGTGTTTGACACTCTAAGCCATTGCATGTTTTGTGTCATAAATTTATTATTAATTTAATAAATATTATGGCATAAATATAAATTGATTTTTGGTAAATCATTTTAACTTAATACACAATTCACTCTCTCTCTCATTTCTCTCTTCTAGCTCACGCCCAAATGAACAAATGTTACTGGTTTTTGAACCTTTTTGGCGTGAACATAGGGAAGCAAGGGTTGGGTTTTCATGGTGAAAACCGCAAGTGCTAGCACACTACGAGTCTTGCGAAGGTGGTAGGGAGGTTCGACCATGAGACGGGATCCATCCAACGAAGCTAGGAGCTCCGTTTCTTCACCCGAAATTCTGTTTTGCAGGGACAGTGGACTGTTGCAGTTTGGCGTGAAGGGCAGTACGTTTTTGGCCTTCATTCGTCTCCAAATCGACATAACCGATCAATGTGAGTATTCCGCTACCTCCGTTGGTGTGTTCACACATTATTTCATGTCTTGATTTGATCTTGGGACCTTAGAAATAACCAACAATGGCATCATGAGCTAATGTTGCAAGCATGAAATTTGTAGGGTTTAAAATTTGGGTAAATGTGATTTGAGCATGATTTGAATAAATTGCTTGTTTGAGTATGCTTATAACATGTTTAAATTCATTTTGGTTGGACTAATTTGATGAAAAATGATTTGGAATTATTTTCCCCAAAATTAACACCTTGGCCGAATGTATAATGATTTTTGGATCTTGGATTTTTCATTATTAATTCATTGGATGAGTTGTAATGGAGTAGGATGATGTTAATTTAAATTGAATTGGATTTATTTTAAATTGAACAAAAACCCTAAATTCTATATGTTGGCCGAATGGTGCCTTTGCCCTAATGTCTTGGTGTTTTTTGATTTTATGAACATTGGATGTGTATGAAATCATTCGGGAAGTTAATACGTTGTCGATTGTGTATTAATCGGATTGAATTCAAATCGGACAAAATAACCTTCCTTGGCTTGGCCGAGCATTAAAGCATGTTTATGGGTTTGATTTTCAATTTGTGTGTTGGACATATGATAATGAATTAAGCATGATTAATTGGACTAATTTGGTGCTTCGGAAATATTGATTTAGTCGATTAATCATATAATGCACTTTAGGTAATTAAATTGCGTAATTGGATTAGTGTAATTTAATTATTTAGGCTTAAATTGGATTTGGGCTTGAATTGTTGTAATTGGGCCTTTTGGGCTTGATTTATCAAGTTTGGTTTAGGCCAAGTGGATTGGATCCAATTGGGCCCAAAACCTTAACCATAAAGCCCAATTGCGACTAATGAACCTTTAAAGTTCAATTGGGCCTAATGGGCCAAGATTGATTTATGGGCTTATGGGGTAAATCCCGGATTGGACTTTGGTTATCGGTTTGACCCGAGTTGACCAAAAGTCCACGCCTTAAGAAATCAATCAAAAGCCCATTGGACTTTAATTGAATTGACGTTGGACGTTAATCGGTCTTTGAGACGCGTTACGATTAGATTTGGAATTTAAATCGTAAAAGGTTTATTAAATAAAAGTGTAATATTTAATTTGGAATTGAATAGTGAATTAGTATTAAATACATGTTAAATTAGATTTAATGATGTAGTTTAATTTAATTCATGAATTCGTACTTTACGTACTTGTTCGCAAAAACGAGTTTGACTCGAACAAAATCAAATCGTTGTTTGAACATTGGATGATCACTTAATTATCAGATTAATTAATATGATTAGATTGATTGATAGCATGCTTATGTGTGTGAATACGTGGTTGTGTTGAATGAATAATGTATATCGGATGGATATTAGTCGGGTGGGCAATTTTAGAAATTGTTGTAATAAATTCGATTTATTAAATTGGACCTGCGTGTCCAGCCTTATCACCTTCTTTCTCTTTGTATTCTCTTCTCACCTATTCCCCTCTATGTATATGAGGTTTCTTTAGAAGTGTAGTGTAACGGGTAGAAGTTGTACAAGTGCTAGCTTGAGTGAGAAAGGGAGAGATTTGATCTAGGATCAATGTGTTGAGTATCCATCCGCATATCATTATTATTTTATTTCATACTCGCTTTATTATGTATTTAGAATGCATGTTTAAGGGTGTAATGATGAGACCTTAACAAAGATAATTAAATTGGTAGCCAATTTGCACGCGAAAAACCCTCGTTTTATATTAAGCAAATATCCTTCCATTGAATGATTCTTGTTCAAGATCCGAAGTTGGCATTGGTTTGTTTTTGACCAAAGTCAAGACCTTTGTCAATCAAGGATGTACTTGAATCATGAGAGTTTTGTTGCATATCGGTGTCTTGTCCAAACCGTGATTTTTATTGACCAAAGTCAGATCACTTTTTGTCCAATGACATTGATTACGAAACTTTCCTCGTCAATGGGTCCCGCTTAACTGGAATCATTAGGTTTGTGTTTGGCCAAAGCCAAGGCCTAAATGATTCAGAGGATATGGTTAGGAAAATGTATTGGATACATTGACATTATACATATGTTTCGGACTTGGATGTCCACCTAACCGGATCTAGGAATTGGATGAGATCCAATTGATCTGTGAGATCTACCTAGTTAAATAGCATACAGCTTTTTATTGGCCAAAGTCAGGGTTGTGTGTTATTTAATAGGATCCTAGCCCACTAGGAAACACGGTTTCCCGAGTACTCCACAGAGGGTTAGAGGCTCGACGAAAAATAGTGGGAGGCAAGTATTGAATTTGCAACATTCGTTCAAACTCGCTAAACACGCTCATTTACATTTTACTCGTCATATTTATTAAAAGTATTAGTTGGACTAATATTTTATGTTGTTTTAATTATATATATAGTTGGACTATATACAAACTCATTCAATATATAGTTGATTTTATAATTGGATTATAGTAATCAATATATTGAATTAAATGATAGTTGATTTTATAATAGGATTATAGTAATCAATTAAAATTATAGTTGATTTATATTGGATTATAGTAATCATATAATTGAATAAATGATAGTTGATTTTATAATGGGATTATAGTAATCAATATAAAATTATAGTTGATTAAATAATTGGATTATTGTAATCATTATAATAAATAGTACCTTAATAATTGATTAAATAGTTGGACTATTAAAATCAAGTAAAGAATTGAAAAGGTTGAATATTTAAAATATATAATCCTTGGATTAAATGTTTTAAATGATTTAATTTTCAATTGGGAATTAATAATAGGTTAATTTATTTGATAAAATAACTTATTATTACTAAGCCCATAATTAAGCAAATAGTAGAGCATAAAGTCTTTGGAAGATTTATGTGATGATGACTTTAGTGCTTAATTAATATACTTACAATAAATCTATCTTTAGATTTAAAAGTATTAAAATTGCAATTAATAATTCTTGGAGAATTAATTGACTATTCTAGTGGAGAAAAGTCAAAGTTTGCAATTGGGCATGTAGCACAAGGTGCACATCATTTCGATATTCTAAAACCCAAGGCTTGGCCAAAGGTTTGTGAATATTGAAAAGGTAATTGACATATCCCAAAGTGACTACCATTTGGATATGGAAGACACGAAGGAATTAAAGATAGAGAGAGGCTCTAACTTTAAAAATATTTGTCAAAGTTATGTTTACTACTAGTATTAAAATTGGATTTTAAATACTTAGTGTGGTACATAATACATATATGTATTGACGTTCAGAATCCGCTGTGAGCTGGATACTGGCTTCAAGCCGAGATTTCTCTGCGAATTGGAAACGGGACGAAAGTCGCTGTTTCGACCGTAGATACCTAAATTTAGGAACTACCATTTGGGTATGTACTTAAATTAGGAAATGTTATAATGTAACTAGTTAGACTAGAGACATTATCTCTATATCAGTGTTTAATCCGATGCGGATAAAACTTTATATTCTAAAACACTAAAGTGTTTCATTATATAAAGATGATACTGAGACAAATACATTAGATGTAAATAACATAATTTATATTTTGAATATAAATAAAATCTCAAACATATAAATGACAAATAAATAGCTCAAATTGATTTGATCAATAGAGACTTATTTGTGGCATTGTTGTCTGGGACACATTAAACAAGACTCGTATATCCACACTTTTGAAGAGTGGGTACTAGGACTGATTTGACTATTCAAATAAGGTCTACGAATCTAGTTTACTAGGTAAAGTACCTAAAATACTATTTACTAGGTAATAGTGTAAAGGCCACCGATCTGTAAACCCTATTCATGGTGAAGTAAGTGGGCCCATATCTAGCTTGGCTAGATGTGTACATGAATATTTCGTGACCTTAACGGATGTGGCATCACGTTATGGTTATGTGTTTCTTTTGAAGAACACAGATACGAAACTTTGAGTTTCGACACGAAGTATACAAACACAGATCGGCTGTAGTATTATGCCGCTGCGGTAAGACCGTATTGGTAAATACTTAAGCAGTAAGTTTCATACGTACATGAAAGAGTACGGTATTCTTTCATATGAGGACTCCTCCCGAGACACGTCAATTGATGGTGTGTCAGAACTAAAAACCAAGTTTTGTTGGACATGATTAGGTTTTTCGCGAGTCGCTCTGAGCTACTGTTTCCTTCAACAGGATATGTATTAACAGTGCAAAACTTATTTAGAATAAGGTTCCATATAAATCTGTTTGACAGATATCATATAGGATATGAACAGGGAAGAAACGAGGTTTCTCATTCCTGATAATTTGGGTATGCCAGGCATAACGTTTGGATGATACCAAACTAAGGACCCAAATTGGATAAGTGCCAATATAGGTTATCCTAAGGGAAACCATAAGTATAATACTTATAAATCTCACATGAGAACAATGTGATTGTTGCTCACCATGCGGTTTTCCTAAGAGGAATACCGATATGCAGTGGTCAGTGGGAGGATAGTGATACTCGATGAAAATCGAAGTAATACTGTTCTAGGCACAAGGTCCGTAATGGAACACAAACAGTTCATCAATGATGAAACTATACCATTAATCTTCAAATACACAAGAAACTAGTAGATCGGATAGAGTCAGAAAACAACCTAGGGTATGGGTTTCTGATCTCGCCCCATGAAGATGTCAATCTTATGGTGGTGTACCATCCGACTACGTTTATGAGGAAGTGATACGAGGTATCGACTCCCTATTATGGCAAAGTGCCATGAGTCAGGAATGGATTCCATGTTTAACAACTATTTTGGATACTAGTTGTTGTACCACAAGGCGTTGTGCCTATGGTACATTAAACGTCTTCAAGGAAGACATACATGGAAGGCAACAAACCAACGTACAAAGCTAGGCTTTTGACGAAAAAGGTATCGTTATCAACATTGTGTTAATAACGGTTCAACCTTTTACCTGTTGCCATGGTAAATCCATTTTGAAAATGCTTGTTGATAACTGTGTATTTCATTTATGAAATTTGTCAGTTACAGATCAAAATCGCTTTCCTGAAAAGGAAACCTTTTGGAGGATATTTACAACATCCTGACGATTTTATATAACCGACAAACAGGTTTGCGGGTTATTTGATCCATGTTTGGATTGATGCAAGCATAAGGTTCTTGGAACTGTTATTTTGAAATAATCATAATGGTTTATGATTTGATTCAAAACTAAATAATTCTTGTGTATATAAGGAGGTTAGTGGGAGAGCGCACTGACAGTGAAATTCCCATAAAGCAATTGGTGAAAGCTTGGCTTTCATAGATATTCTTCATAAGAAATTCTCCGTAGAATTCTGGGGAGTAACAACCTTTATTCAAGGAATAAAGATCTACTGGGCTAGATTTAGAGTTGGTAACACTCTCTGAGAAATTTTACATTTAAAATGTACTAGTATTGGTGTCTCATACGCTTTGAGCATATGGAGTCACAATCGGGTCAATCCAAGTGATAGTCACTGGATTAAAGTTAAGAACATCTGTTAGTATCTCTGAGAACTAAAGATGCTATCTTAAACTATGGAGAAGGAGAACTTGAAGTGACTGGGATCACCACTGCAAGTTTCCAAACGATTAAATACTGCGGTACTATAAAGTTTGAATAACGGGACAGTGAGCTGGAAATCTTCCAACAGATAACTGTTAACTGTTGCCGTATAAACAACAAATGCGGATTATTGCTGCAGCTGAGGCAGCAATAGAAGCCATTTGGATCGAAAATAAATCTAATTAGATTAGATATAGTTCTGTTAGCAGCTGAGCTAGGCGTCAGCACAAGCTAAGGAATTAAAGGTCTCATCGACGATCCAGATATATACTTCTACATCATCTGATTCGTTCGGATCATACATCGTGGCGATGTGATGATCGTATAAATCGCGTCAAACGATAATCGAACAAATCCGCTGACGAAAACCTTTTTCTCAGCAATTTGAGCGAACCTACATAGTTCGGGTGTAGGACACTTGAGTGACTCGCTACGTGCCAAGTGGGAGATTGTTGGATAATATGACCCATAGCGTCACTATTTGCACAGATCATTGTGTTGTTGTAGCAAATTAACTATGTAATAAGGAAATTGCACTCTCATCATTTGTGATTAGATCACAATAGATATATAAATGAAGAGAGGTCCCTATGATTAGTTCCTGGATTGAGATGATATGAGACAGTATCAGTCCACGAAGGATTAATCATTAAATATCCCTAGCCGTAGTATTATCGAGACTGGACATCGATAATGCGGAATAGGCTAGTATTGCACTTGTGCGCGTTGTGAGGGCACAACGGCATAGTTCTCATATATATAAGTATTGGATACTTGTGCAAGTGCGATAGGAGGTCGTGTTTCACCGATGGTACGGGAAACAGCTTCGCTCTGGATAGACCCTTCGGAATCCCATTGGTATTATGACTAGGTGTCTATGGGAGGCCGAAATCAAGGTAGGTGTGTATAGTCTTAACCTGAGACTTACATCGCTAATACTTACGACAATCGGTAAACTTTGGTTTTGGTGGTGGGGGATCTTAACTGGTTCTGTGTTTCACCTCTTCTGGGTTTATCAGAGAATCGTAGTGTATTGGATGTGATGTCAAGACGGAAGTGTCACTCCAGTCATAATGGAGATGATGTCACGCAGGATACGGTATTAGTGCTCTTAAAGTGATGCGCATCCAATCGTGATATTATGACCAGGTCATGAATATCCGATTATAGAGACTAGTTACCAGACATCCGATATGTGTTTCGGACGGGGCAGACACTTATCCAGCCCCAGCCCTAGCACGTGATTATCCGATACTGGGCCGATATGCACAATACATTAGTATACTACGCTTGATACAGATCTTAATATTCTTTAATGGATATGTCCGGAGAATTAGGTAGACTTGGTGCTTTGCTAGGAGTCGACCTTGTCTCGTAAATCGGTAGAACGTAGTACTTGGTACGTACGTGATTCGGATACTCCGACGACCGTATTTACTGCCAGATTATCCGGGGATCTCATGGGTCGCTTCCCGATAATCCACCGATGACGCACAACTCGCACTCTTGAATAATCTGGGATTATAAGAAGAGAGAGAAAATTAATCTAGGATTAATAAACGGAGATGTTTTATCCGGGATAAAATGTCGTCTAAAGAGAGAGAACGATTAATTCGGAATTAATCGATGTATTAATATATTCGATATATTAGACGAAATTAGATTTCGACGCGGAATTAAAATTGGATTTTAATTCGGGCAAACGAGTTAATTTAGAATTAATTCGTTAGCGACGTAAAATAATTTTCGCTAGGCGCAATTATTTATTTAAATTCGATTGAATTAACGTCGCGACGTAAGCTCGGTATTTCGGAAATATCGAACCCGAACGCGTGAGTGCACGTGGGCCCACTTTCATTTGGAAACGTGTGGGGCCCACATGACACATGTCATTCTAATGCATTGCATGTAGATTGTGTACATTGCACTCAATGTCATTGCATGGAGTTTGAGTGTTTGACACTCTAAGCCATTGCATGTTTGTGTCATAAATTTATTATTAATTTAATAAATATTATGGCATAAATATAAATTGATTTTTGGTAAATCATTTTAACTTAATACACAATTCAACTCTCTCATTTCTCTCTTCTAGCTCACGCCCAAATGAACAAATGTTACTGGTTTTTGAAGCCTTTTGGCGTGAACATAGGGAAGCAAGGGTTGGGTTTTCATGGTGAAAACCGCAAGTGCTAGCACACTACGAGTCTTGCGAAGGTGGTAGGGAGGTTCGACCATGAGACGGGATCCATCCAACGAAGCTAGGAGCTCCGTTTCTTCACCCGAAATTCTGTTTTGCAGGGACAGTGGACTGTTGCAGTTTGGCGTGAAGGGCAGTACGTTTTTGGCCTTCATTCGTCTCAAATCGACATAACCGATCAATGTGAGTATTCCGCTACCTCCGTTGGTGTGTTCACACATTATTTCATGTCTTGATTTGATCTTGGGACCAGAAATACCAACCAAACACTGCGTTCGTGTATGCGTTCGAACGGCAACAACCCCTAACCAAGACATGATTCCCATAGCTCATACACACAACTCACATGAAAATCACAGCAAGAAACCCATGAAGTTCACGCATACTACAAAGAAATAACACAAAAATTCTCTTCATCTCCTTCCCATAATCACCAAAAATCAATACCTCCATTTAGCAACATCGTATCACGGAAAAACAGCCCATACAGCAGCAGCCCTAAACACGCATACAGCAGCCCTAAAACACACAAACAGCAGCCCTCCACCACCGAAAGTTACAACCAAAACCGAACTGCAGTAACATAAAAACTGCACTTATAATCCTTGAAATAACCACACAAAACTGCACCAAAAACCCCCCAAAACAGCAGCCATGCACGCTAAAACAGTGACCTGAACAGTGAGTGGAAAATACAGAGTAAACATCAGCAAAACGGAGGCCAAACAGCAGGAAAAGATGGAGAACGACGACTCAAAACAGTAAGACAACGAACGAGAGCAGTGAACCAGTGAACCGGAAGAGTTGCGGAGCATCCACCCTTCCGACGATCGTGTACTGTACATCCGAGAGTGATTTAAAAGTTAGACCTGAGGGCACTTTTCTCATTAGTTTATATTCGTCTTTTGATTGTTTATTGAATTCTATTCGCATGAGAGTCGTTTGTGAATGCTGTTGTGGCTTGAATGAAATGGAAAATGTGTCGCCTCTTGTGGTATATAGGATGGAAACCCGGACATAAATTTCATAAATTTCTAAAAAAATCACAAAACCCTTCCCTTTCCCTCCTCAAAAATTCGGCCAAGCATGTGTGGAATCCAAAAATTTTGTAACAACAATCTTAATTACCATAATGAGAAAATGTTACAAAATTAAATATTCAATTAACCTTTTGAAAAAAATATAACTTCCAAAAGTAATCAAGGGTTTCCAAAACCCAAATCTTGAAATTCCAATAATTGCCTTATTAAATTATATCAAATATAATTTAATTTTAAACATTTAATAATTATCATATAATTATTAAACCATATATTAACTCTTAATATATAGCTTCAAGTAAGACAAATAATATCATTAATCATATTACTAATATTTATACATATGTGAGTATATAATTGGACTATCAAATTATACTAAATCCGCTACAGTATATTGAGCTAGCACAGGGACCAAATAGCTCTAATAATCTAGAAATATCAATTTAGATCTTAATTAAATATTTCGAATTATTAACTCGAATTATTCCACTAAAAACCCGAAGTTGAACTCTCATTGCCGCAGATAGTATATATATCAAAGTAAGTCGGTGTCCATCGATATAATCACTACATATGGATTAACCATTCGTGAGTATCTCGTAATTAGATCCGGGTCATAATGTCTGTTATACCCCTCTAATTATTTTTATCTAAGTACCATTGATTCTCTAATGAATGATTTATTTATAACTATTATGAATTTTAATCTTTCTATCCGTAATAGAAAGACTTGAGTGCTCTAATGGTTCACGTACCGAATCAACCCTTAAGGAAGATACTCCTCTACTTCTCGCAAGAAGGAGAGAAATCCATGTCTATGTAAAACGTCCCCAGCTACACACTATGCCATGCCCCCAAAGTACGTAGCTATTGTCAGGACTGTTGCACCAACCTCACCTTTGTAAATCAAAGGACATAGCCTGCCATTCAGGAGTTCGTAGTACACTCAGGATTAAGATCAATCCATATATGACCATCCAGTATATGGAAATGAATTTCTTTATTTAACGGGTATTATAAGAAAGTCATTTCTATTTGGGTCTAGTCCTATATGATTACATCATACAAGTTACCTCCATTATCATGTCTCCACGTGGACGATCCTGGATCAAAGTCGCCATACAATTATAGAATGGACTGTAGCTATAGATAAACCACAAACAAAGTTTCAGCTTTGTTTGCTCTCTATGGACTATTCTAGATTACCCACTTCAGACTTAAATCCTCTTGTGTATGACACTCATACACTAAGTCTGAAGGTACATGTGTAATCTAGGGTAATCAAGATAATTTAGAATATGCAAAATTTAAACAAACATTTTGATAAATGAATAATGCATCATTTTATTTCATAACATATAAAATCTTTTACATTACATGAAGCTCTAGGGCATATATCCCAATAATCTCCCACTTACACTAGAGCAAATGGGTCATGTCACGTAATCCTAGACCATCTAGGTGACCTTTAAACACTTTAGCCAACAAGGTCTTTGTAAACGGATTAGCCAGATTCTCTACAGCTGTAATTTTTATGACAGAAACGTCTCATCTCTGCAATCTCCATGATGAGATGATATTTCCTCTCTATATGCTTTCCCCTCTTGTGGCCTCTTGGTTCTTTTGAATTTGCCACTACACCACTATTATCACAATAAAGTGTGAGTGGTTTATCCATATCTGGAACAACTTCTAGATCTCCCAAGAATTTACGGAGCCAGACTGATTCCCTAGCTGTTTCACAAGCTGCTACATACCCAGCCTCCATGGTGGAGTCAGCAATGCAAGATTGATTATACTCTGCCATACTATATCCCCATCACCTAGGGTAAACACTGATCCATATGTTGATTTCCTAGAATCGACATCCGTCTGAAAATCAAAGTCTGTATATTCCCTTAGGATCATATCCTCACCAAAATATACAAGCATATAATCTCTCGTTCTCTTAAGATACTTGAGAATGTGTTTCACAGCCACCCAATGATCCAATCCTGGGTTAGACTGAAACCTACTGACTACTCCCACTGCAAAATAAATGTCTGGTCTCGTGCATAATATAGCATACATGAGACTACCAACTGCTGAAGCATATGAGATATGTCTCATTTCCTCAACATCTTGAGGTGTCTTAGAAGACTGTTCATTTGACAAGTGAATTCCATGTCGATAAGGCAAATTGCCTTTCTTGGAATTCTGCATCCCAAATCGCACAAGGATCTTGTCGATATAGGATGCCTGAGACATAGCTAACAGTCGTTTCTTACGATCCCAAAGTATCTGAATCCCAAGAACATATGGCCTCTCCCAAATCTTTCATTTGGAATTGGTTAGCTAGCCAGGTTTTCACATCCGATAATATCTTACATCATTCCCAATGAGTAAAATATCATCGACGTATAAAATAAGAAAAAACCACATCATGTCAATGACGCGCTTGTATACACAAAGCTCATCAACATTCTGCTTAAATTCATAAGACTTGATCGTGGTATCAAATCTTATATTCCAAGATCGAGATGTCTGCTTGAGTCCATAAATGGACCTTTGTAGCTTGAAAACCTTTTGCTCTTGACATTGGGCTATGAAACCCTCTGGTTGTACCATATAGATACACTATCAAGATTGCCATTCAAGAATGCAGTATTGACATCCATTTGCCAAATTCTCATAGTCATAATATGTGACAATGGACAAAAGAGTGCAGATGGATTTGAGCATGGCTACTTGCGAGAAAGTTTCCTCATAGTCAACTCCCTCTTTCTGGGTATAACCCTTGGACACTAGCCTAGCCTTGAAGGTATGTACCTTCCCATCTGCTCCCCTATTTCTCTTATAGATCAACTTGCAACCTATAGGTTTTACCCCTACCAGGTTGGTCTACAAGTTCCCAGACTGAGTTGGAGTACATAGACTCCATCTCTAGGTTCATGGCTTTGAGTCATTCCTCTTTATCAGAATCATCCATTGCACTGCGAAAGGTCAATGGATCATATATCCCATCGCTGGACGTGACAACTTGTGCCTCTTCAACTCCTAGATAGTGATCAGGTTGTCGTACAACCCTCCCACTACGTTTAGGTGGTATATCATTCTGAAGAACTTGCATCTGACGCTCAAATGTTGAAGGTGCTATATATTTGTCAATTGTCGTTGATGATAGTGT
>SKCR01009524.1:0-23533 GCA_019454045.1 Zanthoxylum bungeanum
AAATTCAAATTTCAGATGAAAAACAATCACCTTAGATTTCACCTTTAGTTTTTTTTTTTTTTTTTTTTTTTTGGCCTTTCAAGTTCCTTAATTGAGATCAATGACTATATATATATATATATTTTTTTCGATTTCGTTTGCAGGACGCACTTGGGGACAACAACACAACTGGTCGTGGAGCTTACAATTGAGCAAGTTGCACGCTCATCAAACTCATGCTATACGGACAGGCAAAAATACTGGACTATATGGAGAAAAAGCGTTAGAGAAAAATATCTCATATCAATTGAGATGAATAAATAAATTTAAAATATAAATATTAGACAAACTTTTACTCTAAAATTATCTTTTGTGTTGAGTTATTCATGAATTTCAACAATCCTGACACTAATATACCTATATAAGATAAAAAAAAAATATAACTACATTATCCAAGACAAGTCCTAAAATAAAGTTTTCATAGCTAAGAATATACACTTCAAGTTTAAGCAATTGCCACTTAATAACAATAAAGCAATCACACATCAACATATGATTTTGTTGAAGAAGTAAAAAACTCCTTTGATGAGAAAAAACTTGAATTCTCATTCAAGCGTCCCGTTCTAACGGCCAGATTCTTGTTCGAACAACCCATTCTAATGGCTGAATTAATTCTTGTTCTAACGAACTGCAGAGCTAATCTTCAAATGAACCTAAAACTATCCTAAAATGTTACAACTCGAACACACAAATTTTGATACGGAATTTGCTAACATTTATAACCCAATGCGTTTGAAATTGATCTCAAATCTCTTGGCATTGCTAGTAATCAATGAAGTTGATTGAGTGGCAAATTGAGTTTACGAGTGACCTTTCCAAACAGCAAGTGTTGTGCTACACAAAAGATAGGACACCTTTTTTGTTACCGAAAATGAATATTGTGTAAGTTGGAAAGAATGTCGGATGAAAAATAATTATATGTTGGTGAAATTGGTTAACGTGGAAATAGCGCCATTTATTAAAAATAATAAAACGAATCCTAAACGAATAAACGAATCAATGAGTTTAAATTCGTATTCGATTCGTTTAATAAACGAATCGAATCGAATTGACCCATTTATTAAACGAATCCATTTTTTCAAATCCGTATTCGCTTTAAAGCGAATCGAATCGAACGAATAAACGAATCCTGACCCAAATTTTCACCCCTAATTTCTGGAGATGTATAAGAATGGATATGATTTTCATTGAAAATAACTAATACAATCAGAACTCCCTCTGAATTATATGATCTAGAAAACTAACTATATAATCTTAATGAAGAACTACGGCTGCAATTGCATATTAAAATAGAAGGGACTAGAGAGAATATTAATACCTAATAAGTATTAACATCAGCTTGTGTAGCAGCCTCGGAAGTTCAAAAACACAAACTGAAGCTTCAAGATTATATCATGGCTGATAAAATTGTTTCTGTTTCCTTGGGACGCCAATAAGTCTTATGAACACATAGCAATCCTTGGTTGTCGTTGGTATAAATCATTCGGACTTCCCACTGTAGAGATTTAAGCAGGTCCCCAACCTCACCAATGGTTTCGGCATTGTCCCTTACAATCAGGTTTCCATCTGGTCTCAGTATCCTATCAACTTCAGCAATAACGGCTTTTAAGTTGCACCTGCAGCAGCAAACCACATCAAGTTAGACGTATCACTGGGTGTTTACCATTTTAGCTGAGAAAATTATAGTATTTTTAGATTAAAAAAATATATATTAAGAACCTCTTTTTGATACTGGAGAAGAGATGATCAGCATGAACAAGATCATAAGTTCTGGGGTAAGTATTGAATGATTGGCACCAATCATGATATAATCCAAACAAACCCCGTTCATAGATAATTGGTAATGTGTCGGGAGAGTCAATTGGGACCACATTCATAACCCATACCTTCAAGTCTTTCAACGCCGCAGCAAACCTAATAGCACAAAGACAAATATAAATATAAAAACACACACACACACACACACTTCAAACCAAAGAAACAAAGGACTAAATGCTTCTCACTACAGTAGAAGGACAATGTTAGAATAACGGCAATGAGTATGACAACAAAATGTTGAGCAGGACCATAAGCATATCACTAAAATATGAATAAAATTCCAGTGTTGCAAAATGATCTATCCATAGTATTCAGTAGATGAGGGGATGTGTTCCCCAACAATTGATGCAAAACAACACAACTACACAGTCAACATGGCTAACCTATTTTGGGACCAAGGCTTGGTTAAGTTGAGCATTGCTCCACGAAGCCTTACACTAAACAGAATCACCTATAGCTCTTCATGAATACCAAGGACCATATTTTCCATTACATTATATACATACATTAAAAAAGAAAGTCACTATATTAGTTACTCACCCTCCATATACAGCTCTCATGTCCATGACATTCCTCGTGGAAGACCAGTTGATTCCCATTCCATTCAAATATGAATTAGAGACAACATTTTTCCAATGCTGGTAGTCAACAGTGAAATCCTCCGGAGCAGCTTTGCCATAAACACCAACCATAGAATTCAACCAATAAGGAGGTTTCTCCACCCTTAGAGGCCACTCCACAGGCCAACGAGACCCACGTTTTGACGCATCTACTGGTACTTTATGCATGCATGCCTGAAGTGGTACATTCCTGAAAACATACATCCATAGAAACAATTTATTGTAATCAGATATGTCACTTTTCAGAGATCATTGGAGGGCCTCTTATTTCCATAGTGTATATTCCCCTCCCCTGTTACCCTGCTTGCACTCTCAAGCTCAAAACATTCAAGAGCTAAGAAAGAAAGCAACATCGGAAGTAATTGAACAATATTTTAACACATGCTAACGAACATTGCTGAATCAACACATGGCATTAATATAAAACATCAAGGAAAATGCGTGAAACATAAATAGTAGAGATATCAAAACACCAAACTCATACTAATTAACAAACACATTGAAATTATACTACCTCAAAATGATAGGGGGAAGAGATATAGTGTTAAATGAATATTACATTTCAGAAGGGTTATCTTTGATTAAAATTGGATAAAGTCAAGCTTATAAAAGCCAAGGAGATTAACAAATACAGCTGCTTTTATTTATGATGAACACCTATAGGAAGACCAAAAATTGATTGTGACAGGACTCTTATTGCCATTGACCTTGTATCATACCAACTTAATGTTTGGGCATACATTCTGCATTGATCGTGATTAATGCTTTAGATGTCATCGAAATTTCTTAACAAATTTCACCAATCGAGTTCAAATTTTGTGCCAAGGGAAGCTCATAGCATGACAGAAAGTAATATTTAGAAGGAGAAGTACCAAGCAGCATCAGCGTCATCTGACTCTGCACATAGTGGAGGCTCGTTTTGAGCTCTTTTATTGTAACACTCATTAGAAGTTGGCTTTCTAAATATTGCTGCACCAACAGCATTCAACTTGTCTTTCTTAATTGCCTTCAGATTCCAGCACATTGACTTTGTTAGCTCAGTCATTGCTGCCATCAATCATCACATGGAGAAAAAATAGAAGGATGTTAAAATCAACCTTATCATGACTCTTGCGAGGAAACTCCACTATGTTAGAAAGTATTCTACCTTTCCAAATGCCGACATCTTCTGGAAGTTTTTGGTAAACTGGAGTAGCAGACCAGACAAAGTAACCACCAGGTCGCAAGACACGATTGAGCTCCAAGAGAAGCTTGCCACCTACAATGTGCATCAATGTTAAGAAAATAAAGAATTAACAAATATTTATTAGATAAGAGGAAAACAAATAGAGAGAGTGAGAGACAGTCAGAGATGTCACCTTCAATATGCCAAGGAACCCTACAACGAGCACAGTGAATAAGATCAAACACTGAACTGGGAAATGGTAGTCTTTTGGTGCCCATAACAGATAATATGGCAGGGATTCCCCGCTCAAGTGCAAATTGCACTTGGGCTTCATGCTCATCTTTGGGAGCAAATGACATGGTAATAACATCCTTCTCGAAAAGATAACCTCCAAAGCTGGCAACCCCACAACCAACATCCAATATTACACGGCTTCTACTACCCCATGCAATATCAGGACGAGACTGCATTACCATTAAAAATATATATATATTCAGATATAACAGTAGAAAATGGATCAAATTCCAGCCATCAAATGAATTATTTGACTGGATCAACCATGAGTGATTTAAACACTGAAACTCCAACCAATTATATTTAGATATGACCTCTAGAGAAATGGAGAATTGATAGAATGAAAAGAAGAAGCAAGTGCACTTAAAACAATTTCAAGATAATGAGAACCAAGAATTTTCAACTTTTCAAGTTTTAAAATTTTGGCGAGATTTATAATTTTTGAAAAACTCTCTAAACGTTTCAGTTTTAAGAAAAGAGATTAGGACAAATACAGTAGTCTACATTTCAAGCTTAGGAAAACCTACAGTGCAGTCTTTAGGAATATCTCACTATAAACACCACAAGCATATATATCGGTACATAACATATTTATACCAAGAAGGATTCAAACAAGTCAGGATGAGAGACACCGTGTCCGGCACAATATATAGAAATAAGCCCTAGTATGATAAGCAGGCATATATTCACATTATATATAGACAAATAAAACACGAAAAATACACATATTTTAGTTTGAATCGGTAAAAATTGTTGGACAATTATGACCCATAGCATCACTATTTGTACAGAACATGGTGTTGTTGTATAAATTAACTATGTGATAAAAGAAATTGCTCTCTTATCATTTGTAATTGGATTACCTGGATATATAAATGATAAAAGTCCATATGATTAATTCCGAATTAATAAGATATGAGACAGTATTAATCCACAAAGGTTTAATCATTAAATATCTCTAGTCGTAGTATTATCGAGACTGCACATCGATAATGCGGAATAAGTTAATATTACACTTGTGCGTGTTATGGAAGCGTAACGTAACGGCATAGTTCTCATATATTTGGGTATTGGATACTCATGCAAGTGTCATAGGAGGTTCTGTTTACCGATGGTACGGAAACAGCTTTGCTCTGGATAGACCCTTCAGAATCTCATTGGTAGTATGACTATGTGTCTATGGGAATCCGTATCAGGGTAGGTGTATTTGGTCTTAACCTGAGACTTGCATCGCTAATACTTGCGACAATCAATATACTTTGGTTTTGGTCGTCCGGGGCTTTAACAAGTTCTGTGACGCTTCTTCTGGGTATACTGAGAATCGTAGTGTATTGGGTGTGATGTCAAGATGAAAGTATCACTTCAGTCATATGAAGATGATGATTACGCAGGGATACAGAACTGGTACTCTAAGTGCTATAGCCATAGGGGAAGTATGACTAGGTCATGACTTTCCGATCATAAAGAGACTAGTTGCTAGTGATCCGATATATGCTTCGTACGGGGCAGACACAACTCTAGCCCAGGCCTAGCATGTGACATCCGATACTGGATCGAAATGCGCAATACTATGTATTGTACGCCTGACAAAGATCTTGTATTCCGTTTCCGTAGAAGAATATTTCTGGAAAATTGGGTAGGCACGGTACTTTGCTATAAGCCAACCGTATCTTGAAAATCGGTAGTACGTGGTACCAGAGACGCTCGTGTTCGGATAGTCCGATAACCGTATTTACTGCCAACATATCCAGGGATCTCTTGGGTCGCATCCCAAAGATTCACCGATATATTTGACTCGAACAATATTAATCCGGGATTAATTATGAGAGAAAATTAATCTGGGATTAATTATGAAGAGAGAAAATTAATCTGGGATTAATTACAGCAATAATTATTCTGAGAATTAATTATCAGAGAGAATTAATCTGGGATTAATTAAGTCGAGAATTTATCTGGGATTAAATTCGTCGAGGAGAGAGAACGCGATTAATTTGGAATTAATCGATAAAATAAATTTAATGGTGAAATTAGATTTTACTATTTAATTTATTTAATTGGGCTAAAATAATATATTAGATATATTAAATGAAATCGGATTTCAACGGGGAATTAAATTGGTTTTAATTCTAGCGAACGAATTAATTTGGAATTAATTCGTAAGCGACTTTAATAATAATTTTGTGAGTCATTATTATTTAATTAAATTGGATTTAATTAAGTCGCGACGGAAAATTCGTTTAATCGGATTAAACGATCGGGCCCAAATTGTGTTGTGTAAGCCAACCAAATTTTGAATTTAAATTGGGTGGGACCCACAACTCACATCACTTGTCAACTTGTGATGTAAGTGGTTGGCAATAAAGCAAATTGGATTTGATACACATCATACCTACCAAATAAATATAATTAATGGATTTTTGGAAAAATCTTATTATTTTTTGATTTCTCTCTCCTTGGCAGCGTGGTCACTGCATTCTTCCTTTTATTTTTGGTTGAAAGCAACATTTTGCTTTACTTTAGAAATTAAAAGCAATTGGCCACTGACTTTTCATTTAATGGCTGAAAAGAAACAAAAGCAAAAGGCAAGTTTGCTCTCTCTCTGGATTGGCCGAAATGGCCTCTGAGTTTCATTTGGCTAGAAGCAAAAACAATTGCTTTGCTTTTCTTTTGAAGGCGAGAAGCAATTGGCTTCTGCTTTTGATATAAGCAAGTGGCTTCTGAATAAAAGCCATTAGCTTTCTCTCATCAAATATGGCTGATTGCTTCCTCTCTCCAGGTTCAATTATTTCTTCTCTTGGAGAGCAAAATTCTACCATTTTGTTATTGCTAGCATATAGGGGAGTCAAATGATGGTGATAGGGATACTCACCCATGAGTTTGGAAGCTTCAACATCCATGAAATTTTTGAAATCTTAAATCCGATCAATGTAAGTATTCCGCAACTTTCTTGATTAATTCACACAATAATCACGCTTAGAGATCCCGTGGCATGTCGAGGACACTTTCAAAAACAAGGAAATAGCTTATATGATAAAATAAAGGTCATACCCTATGCACAAGACTCCCACTATAAGCAAGTTCTAGATAAGGTCCTGATGTACGCAACTTTAACCCTTTTTTTTCACACAGAGGCTATTTTCAGGGTTCAAAGTTCAAACCTGTGACTAGACGGATAGCAAGTTCACACTTGACAGTCGTGCTAAGTGCAACCTTAATCTTATAAGATGAAATAGACTACAAATAATTCATACAAAGTTAAGAATAATCCACATATCATTAATTTAAGGTAATATCAATAGAATTGATATAAATAAAAATAGCTCACCTTCTGAATGAAGTCAATGTAATGAGAGCACCATTCTTAAACTGAGTTCCACCACCAGGAAAAGTGAGGTATTCACCAGTAACTTTAACCAATTTTGGTGCCCCTTAACCTCTGCAAGCTGTGTGGGGAACATTATAGTACCAAATCTGCACCACACACCATGCGAACAAATTTTAGCCCGTGTATTATAAGTACATACTTCATTCATAATACAAAATTATACCCTGTCCCTGCTTTTGGGCCACTTTATTGAGCGTTTGTATCCTTCTGGTAAAGGAATAATACAGGTCGGAGCTTCTTCAGGGCAATGCCTCTCTCGATGTTCATAGTGCATTGTACTTGAAAGCTTTCTAATCGCTTGCCAATTGTCAAGGCAAGGGATGTAGTCTGGCCCGGCAGTGGCATTACAGACTTTCCAGTGATGACCGTGTTGGTCCTTAGATAAAGAAGATTGCAGTGTTTTTTTCTCATTCTGTGACTCAATAGCTTGAGTTGACCAAGCCCCATTCTGAACATTAGTTTCATTCAAAATTTCTGGCTGGTCACCACCAGGGAAAGTCTCAGTTGAAACCTGATCCTTTTCATGATTTTCCATGTCATTATCTTGATCTTGAGAAACCTGACTAGCCTCTCCTGACTCAGATTTATTTTCATCTGCGCTCTCCTCTGATTCAGTCTGCTCACTTTTATTTGTTTCAACCCCTTCTGTTTCTCCAGCTTCCGAATTTGAATCTACAACTCCAGTTTTAGATTCCCCATCTTCCCTATTTCTTCCTTGGTCATTTTCAGCTTCTGCCTTAGATTCCTCTTCAGACTCGGTCTTCATATCAGAACTTGCTTTCACTGAATTCTCTCCTGGTTTTGACTAACCGTATTCTTAGTCTCACTCCTCCCTACATCACTCTCCAACACCTGATTATCCACCACTCTCTCCGACTGTTCAACAGGCATATCATCACCATCTCCATTTGTTATATCCTCTTGTTTGTCACCTTTATTCTCTTCAAAACGATGAGAAACAATCTCCGCTGCTCTCTGTTTCACTTCATTTATAGCCTTCTGAGACGACAACTCAGGATCTCGCACAGGTACAACTGACGATGACATTAACATCCAAACCCCAACCAAACAAAACCAACACAAACACAACTATCGTAACAGTTGAACAGCAACCTGACGACTTCCGTCCATCAACTCGGGAATACTTTCCCATAGCCATGGTGCTTACAGACAAACAACCTATAGACACAATGGAGAAAGCAACAACGGAGCAAGCAACAACAACTAATCAACCACTCATCAAGACAAACATCCTGCAGTTACAATGAAATGAGCTTTTCTGTGACTCTCCAATAGTCTAAAAAATTCTAATAACACATTCATAATTTATACTCACTTTAATACACATTCTAAAAAATTTCATATAAAAAATTTCATTTTTTTTCCTTTTCTGGTACCTAAAATGATTTCCTAGGACCCTTCTGACCACTTATACTATTTTATTGAAAAGATTTCATATTTATGTGGGCAATCATTAGGAGATTCCATGAAAAGTAATTCATGCGAGCGCGCCAAAAAGTAACGAAAACAAAAGCCTAGAGATCCAAAGACCTAATATTACAAATCCAAACAACAAAGTTCACAAAGAAAATAAAAAGGTTCAAACGAAAAGTTAAACAGAAACAGATCCACCGGTGCAACAAGTCATTGAAACACATGTGTTTGATGAATGCTTCAATGAAAACAATAACTTTCCCCCAATTCCAAATGAAGAAAACACAAGTGTTTGATCAGTGCCGCAGTGAAAAATAACTTTCCCAGAATTAAAATGTAGAATTGGGAGCATAATATCAACGTTACCTTCGATATTCTTTTGGCTTCAGTTTGTTCGTCAGAGTCCGAGCGAAGTGGTGGGGTTAAAAGAGTTTGTTCGCGACGCCGTTGGTAATTTGGTAAAAAAGAGTTTCCTCTGAATCCCTCTGAATCTCTCTAATTAGTTATTTTAAATGACAAATTCTTATTTTTCAAAAAAAAAAGAAAAAAAAAAGAAGAAGAAGAAGAAGAAGATAAGAGTAAGGACTTCCAAAGGAATGAATCGCGATGCCACATGTCTCTGCATTGACTTGCACATATTAACTACCTCAATTTTTTACAATCTTACCATAAATATGTATATATTTTTTTTATGAATTCCTAAAAAAGTTTCAGTCAATTTGATTCAATTCAACTATAAACTATATAAAAAAATATAAATATATATGGTAAAATAATATTATTACAATATTGCCACAAAAAAATAAATCGAAATTTAAAAATTTGACTTTTTTTTTTTAATTTTAAATTTAAAAACTAAATATTTCCACAAATATAAAGTGTTTTAAGGAAAAAAATTACATATTAACAATTTACAAATCATAATCTTTAAAACAAGTATTATGGTCGATATATTTCGACGATAAAAAATGGATAAAAAATTATCATTATATTTATAAGTTACCGATCACTTTTTTTCAAACATTCATATCTCTTTCTTCTAGATTACAAATCATAATTTGTAAGATGCTACAAATAATTAACATTCATATCTACAATTTTCATCAAGTGACATCTCCCAAATTAGGATTTCTATAATGTCAAAATCAGCCAAAATTATTATAACACAATAATCACACAGTTACTGTAACACCTCAGTAATCCTGACGACTAATACGTTATGAGACGCATGATATATGATATAAATTATGTTCGGATATATATACACTCATGAAATCACTTTGGAGATAATCGGTAAATTCTTCGTAATTCTGATACGAAATTGTACGATGTTCCACTCTGGACAACCCTTAGTATTTGGGCCGTGACTTTTTCATACGAACTCTGATTTTTATGAATTTTATATCGACAGAAAGCTAAGACCGAGACCTACAACTTCTGCGTTGAATATTTTTCCAAATTCAAATCAAAAATAGGTAAATAATACAGTTCAAAAATTCAGATGAATAGTACCTGTGGACCCATCTAGAGAATTCTCAAAATCTCTCAAAAGTTCTGATTTTTTCCATTAAAAATTATACAAATTATCCAAATCAGCCCCTATTATAAATAAGGGGTACTATTCACTCATCCCTAATATTTTTGTAGAACAAAGAAAACGTGAGGGAGAACAGGAGAAGAAGAAAGAAGAGATGAAGGAAAAGAGGAAGAAGAGAAGCCATATTTCTTGCCCAAGTTAAAGAAGGATCAATCCAAATCACCTCACATAAGCTAAGGAAGGGAATAGCAATCATTGAAGACAAGTGAGTTAAGGTAAGAAAATTTTGACCCAAAACTTAAGTTATGAAATTTTGATGATTTAATGTTGTTGGCATGTTAGTGATTTCATTAATGTGGATAATCAACCAGGAAATGAATTTATTAAAGAATGATCCAAGTTTATTAAATGCTAAACATGGAGCTAAGTTAAAAGTTATGAGATTAAAGAGTTATTTTGATAATGGAATGTTGATTTAGCATGCATGAATATTGAGGTTTAAAGAATTTTTGTATGAAGGTTTTAGTTTGGGGATGATGGAAGTGCATTTCGATAAGTTAGACATTTGGAAGTTAATGTTTGAGCCTAAAAAACAGGTGAGCGTCGCGACGCTAATGGGCTAACATAGCGACGCGTAAAAGGATGATGGCCTCTGTTTCATTTTTATCGTGTGAGCGTCGTGACGCCCAGCGTTGCGACGCGGAAAAAGGGGAAGCTCTCTGCCTCAGCCCAGCCCGTGTGGGCGTCGCGACGCGTGACCATTTTTCAGGATCAATTTTAGCCATTTCAATTTCATCCTAGAATATTGAAGACCACTCCAATGGTTTCATATCAACATACATCTAAGCCCTACATCCATGACAATGATTAACTTCTTCGATTAATATACTAACCATATTCAATACATTATGGATTAAATTCTCCGCGGGAATCTCCCCAATTGCATCCAAGATTAGTGGTAATAGAGGATAATCGGTGAGTGGACTCTTTCTCAACTGATTTCATTTAAGTTGTTTTCGATATAAGACTTAGTTTTAAAGTACATAGGGCGTTAGCCAAAGTTCAATTTCAGTTGTTTTACGATTGATGACATTTTAGAAAGATTGTTTTCAAAAAGCTTGAGTTTTATGATTTTCGAGGCATGTGGGAAAAACTCATATCAGTTGTAACTTGACTTAGATATGGAATTGACGGACTCAGAGAACATGTGCACATGTAGAAAAGAACTGGGGGATGACGATACGTAACGCCCCCAGATCCTAGATTCAGGGCTATGAGGACAATGATATGTAAAGCCCCTAGAACCTAATTTCAGGGTCAGGTAGTAGCATGTATCAGCACTTCTGGCTCTAGTTCAGTGGCTTGTGGACGGCGATACGTAAAACCCCAAGACCACTAGTTAGGCGTATGGAAGGACGACGATACGTAACGCCCCAATGCGTTAGGTTTTCAGCAGATTTTTAGATACAAGTTTCTCATAAACAGATTTTCAGAGAGGATAAGTTTTATTAAAGAGTTTTCAAGAGAAACTATTTTACGAGGATTTTATAGTCTTATAGACATAAAAGTTTTCCAGAAAAGTTTCAGAAAAAAATTTGAAAGAGCTTTCAGAAAGGATCAGGTTTCCAAAAATATTTTCAAAAATGAATGTTTTATAAGTATTTCAGTTTCCGTTTAAAATCGTCCACTCACTAGGTCGTTCAAACGATCTAACCCCCCACTCCCTGATTCTTATTTTGCAGGTTACTTAGAGGACAAGTTCGAGAGGATGGATACTGATGGCAGTCACTAGGGTATCGAGCCCACCAGGTCGAGTTAGAAAACCAGTTCATGCACAGTTTAAGAATAGTCATGTATCATGCATTTTTTATAGTTGAGATTGAATGTGTAGAATAATAAAGTAACATTAACAGACACACATATGTAATATTTTGTATTCACAATTATTGGTATTAGAGGTGTATTGTATGATATTGAATTGGGCAAGAGTCTCTATGCATGAGTCTGTATTTGAGAAGAGTTAGTAGTGAGGTATATAGTCAGTTAGTCAGAGGCTGTAACATCCCCCTTCCGGAGGTGCTACCGGCAGAGAATATGTCATCATATCCCTCTGAGCCTCTAACTATGAATAACACTATTATTTTTATTTTAAACATAAACTCATGCATAGGGACCATCACCCCATTCAGTAACATAAAAATGCATCTTAATGCTCATAACTCAATACTCAAAACATTACACTTATACTCTTTACATGGACACTTCTAACTCTTACACATACAAACTTTACTAAACATACATCTAGTGCATGACTTTACTCTGACTTTGGTTGAACTCTGTATCTGACTTGACCTGGTGGACTCAACACCCTAGTGACTGCCATCAGTATCCATCATCTCGAGCTCGTCCACCGAGTAATCTGTAAAACAGAAACACTAGGAGTGGGGGGGTTAGATCGTTTGAACGATCTAGTGAGTGGACAGTTTAAAACGAAAACTGATTCGTTCTGAAAAATTCATGGTTCTAAAATGAAAATCCTCCCAAGAAATATTATTTTCTGAAATATCTTTCTTATCTGAAAACACAACTCTTTTTGCAAAACTAATATGGAAAATCAATTCTTAAACTCTTTCATAAACTTATCTTTTCCGAAAATTATGTTTATGGAAATCCGTTTATGAAAATCTGTTTCTAAAATCTGTGGAGAAATCTAGTGCATAAGGGCGCTACATCTCGCTGTCCCCCCATACGTAAAATCTGATGCTTGAGGGCATCCCCTCATATGCAAATATCTGATGGTCTTGGGGCGTTACATCGCGTCATCCCCCAAATCAAAAATCTCGAGCCGGAGGTGCGAATCTATGCTATCATTCTGACTCTGAATCTGGGATCTATGGGTATTTGTCATCCCTAGTCCTGAACTGCGTGTGCACACAATATTTTTGTCCGTCAATTCCATGTCTGTACCAAGTTACAACTGAGGCGGGATTTTTTCCCCATGCCTCGAAAAGTAATAAAACTCAAGTTTTGAAAATCAATCTTTCTAAAACACCATCATTCGTTAAAACAACTGTATAAAACTTATCTTTCAGAAACATGCTCTTCCTTAAGACAACTGGAAATAAATCTGGCTAATTCCCTATGTGCTTAAAAAATAAGTCTGGTATCAAAACCTATAAGTAAATACTGTTTGAGAGAATGGTCCACTCACGGATTTTTAGGACATGGCTGGTATTTCTCCGCTTCGTCGAAGATATTTTACGGTTCCTACGATGATAATAATCGAGAAAATTAATTAGAATATAAGATGTGAACCATGCTTCCGAATTAAACCAACCTTATCAATTAGTTAATATATAGGCATCATATGATGCATTATATTTGCGACTTATCATAATGCGTGTATATGTGTCGATACAAATCCCTTAAAGTGGTCTATAGTATTTTAGGATGAAATAAGAATGGCTAAAACTGATATTGAATAAAAATGAACTCGTCGTGACCCGTGACCCAAATCATTGCATGTCGTGACGTCCACCTGGGAAGGGTCGAGGCAGAGAGCAACTCTCGTGGCGCGTTGGCGACGCTAGGTGCAAGGCATTGCGACTCCTCTACAAAAAACATAACCGAGGCAGAGAGCTTCATTTGTTTCCTCGTCGCGTCGCAAGCTCATTGGCGTCGCGATGCTCAAACGACAGAACTGAAACAGTGAACAACTTTTCATTTTACGTCGCAATGTCAAGTGATAAGCGTCGTGACACTAGCCCATTTACAAGACCCAACATCAACTCCCAATTTCATTCTCAAGTTTCCACAACACATTAACAATTCAACCAAAAATATACCAACCATAATTAATATACTCTTCAAATATCATCATAACATTCAATCCCATAGTCCCCCAATTGGCTAAATACTTAGGGTTCTTAAGATGGGGGTTTCTCAAAATCCTTATCCTCTTAACACAACGACAACATAAGTAACATCAATCACAACCCAACAACACCCTTAATCATTAATTCATCAAAATATCAACATTTTAAATTTAGGACAAGTCATCTTTACCTTATCTTACTTGATTTCCTTCACAATTCAAGTCTTCTAAACCTTATATTCCTCATCCTAGCTTGTGTGGGTTGGTATACATTCGTTCTCTCTTGAATTTGGCAACGGAATGGGTTCCATCCTCTTATTTCCTTATTTTCTTTCTCTATTTCTCTTCTCCATGTTATCTTCATTCTTTCTATTTTTTGAGGGATGAGTGATAGTAGTCACTTTTTATACTAGGGGCTCTTTGTAAATGATTTAATGAAGAAAAGTTTAGAAACATTGAGAATTCTCTAGATTAGTCCTCGGGTACTATTCATCTGAATTTTTGAGTTGTATTTTCGACGTAATCGTGATTTGAATTTGGAAAATTATTCAATAGGGAAGTTATAGGTCTCGGTCTCAGCTTTCCGATGATATAATATTCATAAAAAATAGAGATCATATGAAAAAATTACTGCCCAAATACCATAGGCTGTCCGGATTGAATCTTGCAATAAGTTCCATATCGGAACTGCGAGGAATTTATCGAAATGTCCAAGAACTTATTTCATGAAAAAGTACAAACTTGAACATGATTCACATTATGTATTATGCCATCCATAACTTATTAGTTGTCGGGATTACCGGGGTGTTACAAATTCTCCCCCTTAAATAGGATTCGTCCTCGAATCTTTTATGATGTTGGGCTTCTAAGGTTCGCCTTGGTTTGAGGACAAATGAGTCTATTCTTATCTTCCTTAACTTCCTTATGCTCTTCTGTTCAAGAACTTAGTGCTAAGGTTTCTAGGATTCTCCAGTTCTGGTACACTCTATATAATCCTTAAAGCTGAAACCTTAGTCTTTGGGAGTTCATGTCATATATTTAGCCTATTTATATGGATGTCATCCTTCATGGAAGTTATCCTTCATAAAATTTATATGTCTCTTATTCTACACATTCATGACGTCCAAAAAGGTGTACTAGGAGTACTTCATCTCTGATGGTCTGAACTTAAGTTCTTCTCGAACCGGTGCCCAAGTGAATCACTTCTTTCTATCTGAAACTCTATGACTGTATTTTACTTTGTCTCATTCTTTTCTTTAAGAATTAATACTTCTTAAGATTTCCTAGATGATCACTCATCTCATTATTGCTTCCACCCAAGCACAACTCAACTTGTAAGGTCCTGAACGCATTTAATGCACTTGTTCTAGTATGATCGTACTCAGAATTATTCCAATTGAATCACTAGTCCTTATTTACAGTATCTAATCTATACGGGAAATTATACCAATCGGCTTACTTAAGAAGCACCTTCGTACTCAAGTCGTACTGATTTCGTATGACATTTCTGAATATACATCTGAATTCTCCACAGATGGTACTTCCACGTCTCTAAGGATGCTCGTGTCTCCTATAGCAAGGTCTCTTCCCATTTTCCCTTAATATTTGGTAATTGTATACGAGGGTAACCCTTGACACTATTGCAACTAATCACACTTGATACCTTATTGTCTCTATATGCTTGATCTGATCTAACGTTCATTCTCATAACTTAACTATTCAACTCTCTCTATTTCCTCATTGCTAAGTTTCAACTGCTTATCAGTTATGTCTTTCAAGTTCTTCTATCTCTATCTATCTGTGAGGCTTTGGACCTCATGATTTATGGTCAAAATTCCCCGTGTAATTCTAGCTCACTATTGTTGTTTGCTGATGCCTCTTATACTTAGGATATTAATCTTGAACAGATTTTCTGGTGGTCCCTCTTAATTGGCTAAAGCCTCTGGAACAAGGTACTTATATTAAGCTTAACTGTATGTACTCTGGTGCTTAAACTGTATCCATTATTATTATAATCGATGCTGGCAATTCAGTTCTGGTTAATGTTCATACCTTTCTCGTACCTTTAAATTTACTGCTAGTATGAATCTAGTTATCCATCCTTTGTACTGACTGGTTCTCCTTGCCTAATTATCCCACTTTCTCTTATTCCTACAGTCTTATTTCGTCAAGTGTTGGCCTGATACCAACAATATCCATATACTTGGTTTCCTTTGGTCGTCTTACGTTTTACCCCAATAAATTCGTTGCAAAGTGAACATACGGTTATACTCGTTATCATTCTTCTGTTTCCTATCTAATGTAATTCCAGTCTCATTTTATCACTGATATAGGCATTCCTAGTCATTCCGTAGTTGTACTGAACTTAACCATCGAAAGTCCATCTTGGTACTTATGCACTCCCGTTAATGTTTATCTAATATCATTTTCTATTATCGCATTATTTCGACAGTTCTTTCTCTAGACCTCTTACTTAAAGTTCTTTTTGTCTTCTTTGCTACTATATTCTATTTTTGGAACTTCTGTGACCTACCTCTCTGTCTTCTTATTTGAGGGGTATTATCTTTCAATTATCTCTTACCCGACTTTGTAGATTACTAAACTCCACCATGTATTTACCTACTTATGGGGATATCTATGGGATGAACATTGCGGTCCATCAATACTATTGTTGTCTAACGAGGGTTGGGAGGGTGGGGTTGGTTCTGAAGTCCCTTTTGGTTGTAGTGGTCTCACTACCTATGTGTGCTGCAGTTACACATGTTGCTCACTTTTGATCCTATGACTCCCTTATTTACTCATCTGGTGTTGGACTCCCATACTAAGATAGAACTGCTAGGAACTATCTGGATTACCTCTTCTAACATTACTCCTGATTCATTTCTGACTGTTGGTTATACTATCTTTTACTGATAACCTCCTTAAAGTTTTTGCTTTCTCCAAAATCCCACCATATTCCCTCTGTTATTCTTCATTTCGAAATTTACTTTGTTACTTAGATTTCCTAGTGTGTAATGAATCTTTGTCTTATCAAAAGGCCTTAACAGTCATATTCTATCTTTACGGTCATAAGGTAGTTCCTCCTTACCTTAGTTTCCTAAACCTCTTAAGTCATCACCACTTTGAAACTCCACATTTTACCATGAATTATGACATTGTTACTGAACCTTTGACTTGGATGTTGCTCTATTACTAGTATTTTCTTTTCCGATATTGTGGGAAAAATCTGTATAAGTCAGATATTTTATATCTGAGGGTCATCATATGTATTTCTTACTTCAATTCTTTACCCTTTTGAGCATTGACTTCCTTAAGGGCTTTCAATTCCATGATAGGCAGGTTATTACTTCCAGATTGGTCTAGACTTATAGTGAATTCATATCGATCTATCTTATGATTCTTATCTAGATTCTCTTAAATTCATTGGTTCAACTATCTTGCTGTCAGATGGTATGTGTTGGACAATTATGACCTATAGCGTCATTATTTGTACAGATCATGGTTTTGTTGTACAAATTAACTATGTGACAAAGGAGATTGCACTCTTATCATTTATGATTAGATCACCTAGATGTATAAATGATGAGAGGTCCCTATGATTTGTTCCTGGACGGAGAATGATATGAGACAATATCAGGCCACGAAGGATAAATCATTAAATATCCCTAGTCAGAGTATTATCGAGATTAGAAATCGATAAATACGTAAAAGACTAGTATTAAACTTGTGCGCGTTGTGAGGGCAGAACGATATAGTTTCATCATATATTGGGTATAGGATACTCATGCAAGTGTAATAGGAGGTTGTGTTTTACCGATGGTACGGGAAACAGCTTCGCTCTGGATATACCCCCTCGGAATTCCATTGGTAGTATGACTATGTGTCTATGGAAGTCCGAAATCAGGGTAGGTGTATTTGGTCTTAACCTGAGACTTGCACCGCTAATACTTGCGACAATCAATATACTTTGGTTGAGGCCGTCCAGGGCTTTAACAGGTTCTGTGTACGCCAATACTGGGTATATTGAGAATCATAGTGTGTTAGGTGTGATGTCAAGACGAAAGTGTCACTCCAGTCATATGGAGATGATGGTCACGTAGGATACGGGACTGGTTCTCTTAAATGCTGCAGCTATCGGGATAAAATGACAAGGTCAGGTTTATCCGATTATAGAGACTATTTACCAGACGTCCGACATGTGCTTCGTATGGGGCAGACACAATTCCAGCCCCAGGCCTAGCACATGATCATCCGATACTAGACAGAAATACGCAATACTATGTATACTACGCCTGATATAGATCTTTTATTCCTGTAAGGATATTTCCTGAGAATTGGGTAGGCATGACGTTTTGCTAGAGGCCAACCTTGTCTTGTAAATCGGTATAAACGTAGTACGAGGTACTTACGTGTTTGGATAGTCCGACGACCAAATTTACTGCCAACATATCCGGGGATCTCATGGGTCGCTTCCCAAAGATTCACCGATGATGTATAACTCACACTCTAAATTAATATGGATTAATTACGGAGATTTTTATCTGGGATAAAATATCATTAAATAGAGATAACGATTAATTTGGAATTAATCGAGAAATTAATATATTTGATATATTAAACGAAATTAGATTTCGACGCGGAATTAAAATTAGATTTTAATTCGAGCGAACGAATTAATTTAAAATTAATTCGTTAGCGACGTGAATAGTGATTTTACTAGGCGTAATCATTTAATTACGACGCAATAAAAAATTCGTTAATTTGGAATTAGCGAACCTGAGCCCGAGATTATTTGCGAGCGCATTCGCATTTCGAATTCGAGTGCGGCACTTCAAATCAAGCGTCAAATTACTAGTCACATCTAGCGTCACATCAGCGTCAAATCATGTCACTTGGAGTGATGTGACCATTGATTGATTGATTGATGTAAGTTGATGGAAGTTGATGGCTAGTATTTAATGCTATTTTGGAGCCAAAATTGTGTTGACTTTTTGAAGCCTTTACACAAAATGGTATATTGTTTTTATTTGATTTTGAAAATCAAATTAATTCAATACACAACTTCTCTCCTTCTCTCTCCTTCTTCTCCTCTTCTACACGCCCATGGAGGCATTTTGTTAACTGTTTTTCTGTCACAAAAATGTGAGCAGTGAGGGAAGCAAGAGTGTGATTTTGTGGCAAAATCACAAGTGCTAGCACACTTACGAGACATGCGAAGGTGATAGGAAAGTGCACCCATGAGCCGGGAACCATTCGACGAAGCTTGGAGCTTGACGAAGGACCAAAAACGAAGCCAAAACAGTGAGGAAATTTTGCTCACTGCCGAATGCAGTCCAGGGCAGAAAATGGAGTTTCGTTGCTTGCCGCATCGCTCAACCGATCGATGTGAGTATTCCACAACTTCTTCGATGTGTATTCGCACTTGATTCATGCTTATTATTGATCTTGGGACCTTAATAGAAACCAACAATGGCATCTAGAGCAAGGTTTGAGCATGAAAAAGTTTAGGGTTAAAATTTGGGTAAATTGATTTTGAGCATGAATTTGTGAAATTGGATGAATGAATATGCTTAAATGTGTTTGAATTGAGGATTGATTGGATCAATTTGTTGAAATTATGTTTGGAACAAATTTCCCCAAATTTTCTATGTTGGCCGAATGCCTTAGCCCTATTTTGTCTTGGAATTTTTTGATTTTTAATTCATTGGATGAGTTAGAATCAATTAGTATGTTGATTTAATGTCGATTGTGGGATTAATTGGATTGAAACCAAATCGGATATAAAATCCCCTCCTTGGTCGAGACATGTAGCATGTAAAATTGGGTTTGATTTTAATCAAAATGTGTTGGACATGTGATGATGTAAATGAGCATGATTAATTGTGTATATTGATGTTTTAGAAATGTTAATTTGGATAATTAATCATGTTATACACTTCGGTAATTAAATTGAGAATTTGGAATTTTATGATTTAATTATATTGGGCCTATTTTGTGAAATTGGGCTTAAATGTTGTAATTGGGCTTATTGAGCTTTGTTGTACAAAGTTGGGTTTAGGCAAAATTGGTTGGATCCAATTGGGCCCAAAACCGCATCCATAAAGCCCAAATGCGACTTAATGGACCTTTAAAGTTTAATTGGGCCTAATGGCCAAGATTGATTTCTAGGCTTATTGGGTAACTCCGGATTGGATTTTGGTTATTCGGTTTGACCCGAGTTGACCAAAAGTCCATGCCTTAAGAAATTAATTAAAAGCCCATTGAACTTTAACTAAATTGACGTTGGACGTTAATCGGGCTTTGAGACCCGTAACGATTAATTTGGAATTTAAGTCGTAAAAGTTCATTAATAAAGTGTAATATTTAATTTGGAATTAAATAAGCGAATTAGAATTGAATGCATATTAAATTGGATTTAATGATGTAGTTTAATTTAATTCGAGAATTCGTACTTTGAGTACTTATTCGCAAAACGAGTTTGACTCGGGCAAAATCAAATCGTTGTTTGAACATTGGATGATCACTAATTATCAGATTAATTAATTTGATTAGATTGATTGATAACATGGTTTTGTGAATACATGGTTGCGATGCATGAATAATGTATATCAGATGGATATTAGATGGGTAGGAAAATTTTAGAAATTGTTGTAATAAATTTGATTTATTAATTGGACCTGCTGTGTCCAGCCTTATACCTCCATATTCTTTGTATTCTCTTTTCACCTATTCCCCTCAATGTAAATGATGTTTCTTTAGAAGTGTAGTGTAACGGGTAGAAGTAATACTTGTGCTAGCGGGAGAGAGAAATTGAGAGATTTGATCTATGATCAATGTGTAAAGTATCTATCCGCATATCATTATTATTTATTACGCGCTTTATTATGTGTTTAGAATGCATGTTTAAGGGTGTATGATGATGAGACCTTAACAAAGATAATAAATTGGTTGCCAATTTGCACGCGAAAAACCCTCAAATAATATTAAGCGTTTTTCCTTCCATTGAGTGATTCTCACTCAAGATCCGAGACTGGCATTGGCTTGTTGGCCAAAGTCAAGGCCTTTGTCCGTCGAGGATGTGTTTGAATCACGAAGGCTCTGTTCCATGTCAGTGTCTTATCCAAGTTGTGGTTTGTTGGCCAAAGTCAAGACCACTTCTTGTCCATCGACATTGATTACGAAGCTTTCCATGGTCAATGGGTCGCGCTTGACTGGGATCACTAAGTTTGTTGTGCCAAAGCCAAGGCTTAGTTGATTCAGAGGAAAATGGTTAGGTAATACATTGGATGTATTGGCATATATAAGATATATGTTTCGGACTTGGATGTCCCCCTACTGGATCTAGGAATTGGATTGGATCCAATCGATATTAGAGACCTACCTAGTTTATTATCATACAATTTGTTGGCCAAAGTCAAGATTGTGTGATATTTAATGGGATCCTAGCCCACTAGGAAACACGGTTTCCCGAGTACTCGACAGAGGGTTAGAGGCTCGTCGAAAAATAGTGGGAGGCAAGATTGAATTTGCAATATTCGTTTAATTACTTGCCATACGCGCTCAAACAAATATCATTCGTCAAATAAATTAAATGTTAGTTGGACTAATATTTAAAATGTTGTTTTTAATAAATAGTTGGACTATATTCAAACTATTCATTTATAGTTGATTTTATAATTGGATATAGTAATCAATATAATTGATTTTAATCTATTAAAGTATAGTTGATTATATAGTTGGACTATAGTAATCATTATATTAAATAGTACATAAATCGTTGATTAAATAGTTGGACTATTAAAATCAAGATAATAATTGAAATATTGACGTTTAATACATAATCCTAGGGAAAATGTATTAAATGGTTTAATTTTCAAATTGGGAATTAAATTTCAGGATGGTCCTGGAAATTAATAAGTTACTTTATTTGATAAAATAACATATTATGCCTAAAGCCCGGAGTTAAGCAAATAGTCGAGCATAATCTTTGGAAGATTTATGTGATGATAACTTAAGTGCTTAATCCATTAAACTTACCACAGTAGACTCCTTAATTTCTTAATCAGAACTAAGGATTAGATCCTTAAAGTATAATACAGAAATTGAAGGATCTTCATAATCTATCTTTAGATTTTAGAAGTACTAAATTGCAATAAATAACTCTTGGAGAATTAATGACTATTCTCAAGGAGACAAAGTCAAAGTTTGCAATTAGGCAAGTAGCACAAGGCGCACCTTACTTCGATATTCTAGAAGGCCAAGGCTTGGCCAAAGACTTCTGGAGTGTTGAAACTGGCAAAGGCAAAATCATTATAATCTTCTGGGAAGATAAAGGACATATCCCAAAATGTCTGCCTAAATGTGGCAAACGGGATCGCGGAAGCGTGACTGCCGTTTGGACAAAGCAGACATGAAGGAATTGAAGCACGAGCAAGGCTCTGACTTCAAATATGTTTGTCAACATTATGTTCACTACTAGTATTAAAATTGGATTTTAAATACTTAGTGTGGTACATATATATATTGATGTTCAGAATCTATTTTGAACAGGATACTGACTTCAATCGAGATCAATCCGTGGATTGGAAACGGGATGAAAATCGCTGTTTTAACCGTAGATACCTAACTTTAGGAACTACCTTCGAGTGTGTACCTAAATTTGGAAACTTTTATAATGTAACTAGTTTGACTAGATACATTATCTTTATCAGTGTTTGACCCGCTGCGGGTGAACCTTTATATTCTAGAACACTAAAGTGTTTTATTATATAAGGATGATATTGAGATAACACATTAGATGTGAGTAACATCATTTATATTTTGAATATAAATAAATCTCAACATATAACATGACAAACAAATAGCTCAAACTGATTTTATCATGAACTTATATGTGGCATTGTTGTCTGGGACACAATTAAACAAGAATCGTATATCCGCACTTTTGAAGAGCGGGTACCAGGACTGTTTTGATTCTATTCAAATAAAGTCTACGAATCTAGTTTATTGGGCAAAGTGCCTAAAACACTATTTACTTGGTAAAAGTGTAAATGCCACCAATTTGTTGGCCCTAGTTCATAGTGAAGCAAGTGGGCCCATGTCTAGCTAGGCCAAAGGTGGATATGAATATTTCGTGACCTTTACGGATGTGGCATTGCGTTATGGTTATGTGTTTCTTTTGAAACACAAATCAGAAACTTTTAAGTTTCGACACGAAATAGACAAACAGACAGGCCAAAGTATTAGACCGTCACGGTAAGACCATAATGGAAAATACTTAAGCAATAAGTTTCTTATATAATTGAAAGAGTAAGTATTCTTTCAAATGAGGACTCCTCCTGGAACACGTCATTTTGACGGTGTGTCC
>SKCR01009525.1:0-23348 GCA_019454045.1 Zanthoxylum bungeanum
AACATATATGCAAGACAATAAGATAAGGCGTCCTTGCAAAGTGTGTCATCTTTGGAATTTTAGAGAAATTGAGGAAGTTAAATTATATCTGGTGAAAAAGAGATTTGTTTCAAATTATTATGTATGAGATCGGAATGGGGAAACTCTTACATGTAGTCCGCCCGAGCAGTTCACATACAACACGTCAACGGTGATGGAAATAGAAGACATAAATCCATATAGTCAAATGGTTTATGATGTTACTAGCCTTTATTTTGTTAATGATGACCATAATTTTTTTGATACAGCTGGGTCTAGTTTTCAGACAAAGAATCTGGAGGCATCCCTTAATCCTTCTGCAGAGAATTTTTATAAGATGCTGAATTCGTTAGATACAAAGTTATGGCCGAGGTGTGAAAAATATTCACAGTTGTCAACGGTAGCTCGGTGTTTGAATATGAAATATGAGCAACATCAATTAGAAAAGGCCTCCGGTGATTGGGTACAATTCATTAAAAAAGTGCTACCAGAAGATAATACAATGGTGGATAACTTTTACAGTACAAAGAAGTAGTTCAGGGCCTTGGGTTGTCTGTAGAAAAAATTGGTTGTTGTAATAATGGATGCATGATATACTGGATGATATTGTCATGATAATGTGTAAATTCTGATCTCAACCTAGATTTAAGAACATAAGAGGATCGGCTAAACACAAGAATGTGTCGTATAAGAAGATGTATTATTTTCCATTGACCCCAAGGTTGCAACGACTATACGCTTCAACGACAAAAACCGAGCACATGAGATGGCATGATGAGCATGAACAATAAGAATGTATTATGTGTCATCCATCTGACTCGGAGGCATGGAAGCATTTTAGCCACACTCATCCTTCATTTGTATATGAAAGTCGTAATATTAGATTGGGGTTATGCACTGATGATTTTCAACCTTTCGGTTAATCGGGATAACAATATTCTTCATGGCAGTCATAGTCACTCCATACAATTTGCCACATTGGATGTGTATGAAAAAGTAGTACATGTTCTTATCCTTAATTATTCCAGAGCCTCAAAATCCAAAACAGAATATAGATGTTTACCTTCAGCCTTTGATAGCTGAACTACAACTATTGTGGGATGTAGGTGTGTAGACATATGATGTATCGAGAAAGCAAAACTTCAACTTGAGTGCTGCACTGATGAGGACAATTATTGATTTTCCTGCTTACTCGATGCTGTCAGGTTGGAGTACATCTGGAAAATTGGCTTGTCCTTACTGTATGGAGAACACACATGCATTCTCGCTCCCAAAGAGTCGAAAGATTTTATAGTTTGATAATCACCGTAAGTTTATTCAGCTTAAACATCCATTCAGACACAACATAACTCATTTATGTAGTAATACTATAAAATTCTCAACACCATCACCAATTAGGACAAGCGAATAAATCTTACAGTAGATAGATGAGCTAGGATTGATAAAGGTAACTGAACTTGATGCTGATGAGATTAATAACTGTCCAATGTGTAAGAATTCTAGATGGAAGAAAAGAAGCATCTTCTAGGATTTATTGTAACATCCGATGAACCTGGCGACTTGTACGTTACCAGAGCCTGACGACTATTATAATTTGGAGGTATAATACTTGATAAATCATGTTCGAGCAAGTATGTGCTCATAAAATGGCATTTGGGATATTCGAAAGCTTCTTTGAAATTTCGACGCGAAACTTAGTTTACGTTCCGCATAAAACAACCTTTAGTCATCGGGACGTAACGTTTTCATACGATCTTCGATACAAGAAATTGTAAATTGTTAGATTTGGCATTAATAAGTTGTTAGATTTGGCATACCCTAGCTATGTAAATTGTTAGATTTGGCATTAATAAGTTGTTGCATGTATTTTGATAAGTGTCATAAAAATATTAGCATTGAATGAGGTTTATATGTGTATATATATTGAGAAATTTATGCTTGAGCATTTAATGATTCTAGATGATGGTTGGTATATAGGTGGTGATATGAGATGAGTTTTGAAGTTGGAAAAGTGCCCATGTGTTGGTTCTAAGTTAAAGGGGTGAGGATTGCTTGAGTATGGCATTGAAAAGTGGAAATTAGGCCATGAGAATGGCTTAGCGTCGCGAGGCATGAAAAATAGAAGCCATATTTTGGCCCTGATCTGGTTCGCATCGCGACGCGAAGAGTCTGACGTCGCGACGCGATACAAAGTATGTCTTCTGCCTAATTCTGGGTTCATGCGCGTCCCAACGTGCCAGACCCAGCGTCGCGACGTAAGGCAAAAAATAAAATAAATGAATTTTGTCCCATTTCATTTTCAACTTTAAAGGTTAGGGACCACCCTAGGGGTTTTGTATCATATCATATATACACATTATGACACGTTATAAGTATTATACATCATGAGACAATTATATAGTAGTTGGATTAAAAAACTTAATTTAGTTCCAGAGCATATCCCAAGATTCATAGACTAACCAAGTTATCGATTATAGATCCTCGCAGGAACCACAATTTCCTTCGACAAGTGGCATAGCACCAGCCAGATTCCAAATCAGTGAGTGGACCTTTCTTCTTAATTTACTTTTATTTTAAATATTTTAATTTAAGACTTATATTTAAAGCATATAGGGCGTTAGCGAAAATCTGATTTCAGTTATTTTACGTTTAATGATGTTTTAGAAAGAGATGTTTTCAAAGCATGAGTTTTAAATTTTCGAAGCAATGAGGGAAAACCCACCTTAGTATGTAACTTGATTCAGATATGAAATTGGAGGAGAGCACATGTGCACATGTAGAGGACTGGGAGGACGGCGATACTTAACGCTCATAGATCCTAGTTCAGGACTAGGGATGACAGATGCCCTTAGATCTTAGATTCAGAGCTTGGAGGGTAGCATAGATTCGCACCCCCAGTTCTAGTTCAGTGGCTTGGGGGCGACGATACGTAACGCCCCAAAATCGCTAGTTAGGGACAATAGTGGCATACTTTGGGGGACAACGATACGTAACGCCCCAATGTCATGGATTTTCACTCCTGGCTCTAGTTAGGTGTATGGGGGGACGACGATACGTAACGCCCCCATGCGTCAGGTTTTTCAGAGTCAGAGATCAGTTTTTAGAAATATTTTTCAGATACAGATTCCAAAGATAGTTTCCAGATAGAAGTTTTCTAGGAAGGAAACTTTTCAGAAACAATAGTATTATAAGAGACTTTTAGAAAAGATAAGTTTTACATAAGAGTTTTCAGACAAGATTTTCAGAAAAAAGAGTTTAAAGTTTTTAGAAAATAAAAGAGTTTTTCATATAAAATTATTTACTGAGAGGACTTTGATTTTAGAACCAAGTATTTTCATAACAGTATTTCAGTTTTCGTTTTAAATCGTCCATTCACTTAGATCGTTCAAACGGTCTAACCCCCCACTCCCAGTTTCTCTATTTTGCAGGTATTCCCGGAGGACGAGCTTGAGGGGATGGATACTGATGGCAGTTACTAGAGGGTTTGGTCCACCAGGTCGAGTCAAAAATAGAGTTCAGTCAAGTCCACTAAAGTCCAGTCTCAGATATATGTATAACAGAGTTAAGTATGAGTATTCATGTATAGAGTTGTAATACTTATGGTATTGTCTATTCAGTCGAATGTATATTACATTACGAGCTATATTGTGGATTTGGGTATTAGTCGCATATTTGAAATTATGTTAAGAAAAGTATCAGTATTGTTTGTAATTAGAAAGTCAGTGGCATAGGGGAATATTACGGTCTAGTCCCTACTGGTAGCATCTATCGGATTGGGGATGTTACATTTATCATACATGTGTTCTAATTTGTTTGAGCATAATCTCGATGCGATGCACATTAAGAAGAATGTGTTCGAAAATATGTTCAACACTGTGATAGATGTGAAGAGAAAGACTAAAGATACTGCCAAAGCATGGGAATGCACAATGTTATTATGAAAACGACCAGCGTTGCAAATGTATGCAGAGTCCGGGAAGTATCCTAGAGCATGTTACATATTAGATAGAAATCAAAAAAAAGTTTTATGTTAAAAGAACTCAAGTTCCTAGAAGTTTTATAGTAAGAACTCAAGTTTCCAGATGGTTATGTTTCGAATATGGGTCGATGTGTGGATATGCGAAAGTATAAGTTATTTGGGATGAAGAGTCACGATTGTCATGTGTTTATGCAAAGGTTAATGCTAATTGCATTTTATGAATTATTTGTAAGTCATGTTTGACAGACACTTACAGAGTTAAGTTTATTTTTCCAAAACTTAATATCAACTACTCTTAAAGTGGTTGAGATGGAAAGATTTGAAGAAGAGATCCTAATCATTCTGTACAAATTAGAGTGTATTTTCCCTCTAGCCTTCTTCGATTCCATGGAACATCTTCCGATACACTTTTCGTATGAAGCAAAATAGATGGACTCGTACAACACCGATGGATGTGTCCGTTTGAGAGGTAACAATAAAAAATAATCTTACTTATTATTATGTCAATAGAATTGTTGATTGTATATTATTTCTGTGATTGTTTTATCATATACCATCGACATTTAAAACATAATGCCAAAAATAAGGCAAAAATCGAGGGTCCATTTGTAATGCGTATATAGTTGAGGAAACATCAACATTTTATTCACATTATTTTGAACCTCATGTGAACACGAGTTTCCGACAAGTTCCTCGTAAAGATGATGGTGGGGATGTTGAAAAGGTTGAAGGAAATCTTAGCATTTTCACATATCCTAGTCGACCATATGGAAGATTAAAGAAAAAAGATTGGAATATATAAGGAAATCTCATCATTTTTCGTTTACCGACCGCAATTCAGTAAAGTCGAGGGTCCATTTGTAATGCGTATATAGTTGAGGAAACATCAACATTTTATTCACATTATTTTGAACCTCATGTGAACACGAGTTTCCGACAAGTTCCTCGTAAAGATGATGGTGGGGATGTTGAAAAGGTTGAAGGAAATCTTAGCATTTTCACATATCCTAGTCGACCATATGGAAGATTAAAGAAAAAAGATTGGAATATATAAGGAAATCTCATCATTTTTCGTTTACCGACCGCAATTCAGTCGGTAAATATTTTATATACAAATACCCATTCTTCCCCGATTCACTCTCTGGTCTCTCTTTCAAAAACTCCATGCACTGACGACCCACAACCAGCCACAACCAAAATTGGATCGTTGGAGCTTGTACGAAGCCGCTTTCCATCGCCGGCATCATCACATTCGCCGGAATTTGGGTAAATTTGAAAATTAGGATTTTTAAAATTTGGTTATGTATATTATGTATTAAAATTTGGTTACTGTTAATTTTCAAAATATTAGGATTTTTTTGTTGTGATTTTGAGGTAACTTGGTAAAGGAGGTTGTTTTTTTTTTAAAAAAAAATCATTTTTTTAGGTTACAGTGCCTGAAATGAGGCACTGTAATTGTGGATGTCAACAAATGATGGTGAATGATTTCTATGTGTTCAAGATGCAAAAATGATTTGATTTCCTTTTTTTTATTATTAGCTGCCAAGTGATTGTTTGAAATTTTTGAAATTATTTGCAAGTAAAGAATATCATCTTCCTAGCACAAGAATATCAAATGAGGCCTTGGTGAAGGGGGTTGTTTGAATTGTTGAAATTATTTGTCAGTAGGGTCAGTGGGAGCGTATAAATTTCTTTCTAGTATTATATATATCCTAAGTCTTCTTTTCTCTCCGTGTATGCTGTGGGAGCAATGTCTGATATATTTGATATAAAGTTTCATATATGATATAGAACTAAGAGACTTGTGAGATACTCCCATTAGTCGCATATTAGATATGATCTAATAAAGGACACAATAAGACTGTCTGTATGACAGTTAGTGTAACTGTTTGACAGTTAACGTGTCTTTTATAAATATAGTATTCATCTTTCATAAATGATGATTCCTTTATCGAAAGATAGATTGATTGGAATGTCTCGTCAATCTTATGTATCATAGGATGATGGCGTAATGAATACTATATTATGTATGATTAAAAATATCAATTTAATCGTAATTGTTACGAGTTATTTTGATATGCTGCAAACCATATGATGGTTCTAGAAACATGTTCTTTGTGATATTTGAGATATTAAGAACAAGTTTCTCATACATGGAGAATTTAGTCCGCAACCATAAAGTCAGATTAGTTTTGATCCTAATTATGACATTAGATGGTCTATGTCATATAAAGTCAGAAAAGATGAGGTGCGAGTGTCACCATTGATTCTACTAAACTAGTGGAATCAATTACAACTTATGAAGTTCTGACTTATGAAGTTGCAAAGTGACCCTAAAGATTAGAAGTTTTCATATTAGTATAGTGCTCGCGGTTGTCTCGTAGTATTTGGATTTGATCTCTAAATACATAGACAACTCTCAGTAGCAATAGCACATTACTGATATAACGTCTGATTCATATTGATGTGGAATTTGGATTTTACAAAATATGAATGATGTTGGCTAAGGAAAACGGTTGGGTTTGTTGGACAGACTCGATTTGTTAAAGCAGGCTTACTTGTTGTTGCCTACCTTTTGAGTACTGGTGAGCTCTTGAGGGCCATGAGTATGCGATACACATTAAGATGTGTATAGGATACCATGGATTGACACGAGAGCAAGTGGGAGAAATTATTAGGGTTGGTGCTCGGAGTGCCAATCCGGATCGTATTTATGTCCGATATATAAATACGAGGAATTATTTTTTTCTATTATATTACTTAATTAATGGTAGTACCCTTGTCTTTTATACACTTATTCGATCTAATTACGATTAGATATCTGATTACAATTAGATCGAAACTGAATCTGGTTCAGTGATACATGTATATTAGACAAAGACTCTAGGATTTACAATATAGTGCGCAGTTACAACGTAGTTTGTATTTGACATTGGGAAACGCACTATAAGATGTATATCCTTAAATAAAGTTTCTGGTTAAGATTTACTAACATGGGTCGGTTAGTAAAATACGCTGAGACCAGTACATATCGTATATCGTGACTTGGTCCGATGGTTTATCCCAGTGAACCATGAGTCCGGGAGACTCGTATAGACATATAGGTGTTTATTTGATAAAACACCGAACGACTCACTGAAGATTTCCTAATATGGTACACCAACCACGTCAATAGGAATCTTCTCGAGTTGAGAGAGCATAATGGTCATTCGACTTGAGATACCACAGTGTGATATATGAGTTATCCTTCACACTTTGATGGTAGTCACGTCAACGATCTATTCATGATCAGACCTCCGCCTGTTCGTTGGGTGTAACTGATGCTCATAATATCCGGTGTGTATCAAGATAAGATCCGTTAGTCCTGTGTACAGGGCATAGGCATCCGCATGTGTTTACGATCTAGTAAATCCATGGCCGTGGTATTGTTAGTATTCCTAGAACATGCCAAGATCGTCTAAGAGTGATTTGTGTGTGAATAAAATCAAAAGAGTTGCGGAAAATACTCACATTGATCGGATGAGTTCAAAACTTTTTCTGCATTTCAGTGGAAGCTCCAAGAAGTCTTGAGTGTTTCACACACTTGGGTGAGTTTCCATATCACCTTGATTCACTCCTTTAAGTGCTAGCTTGAACAAAAATTGAAAGAAAAATTTTCTCCTCCAAGGAGCTATGTATTCGGCAATGAGAGAGTTTTTTGGGAGAAGATGAATAGTCTTTTGTTTCATAAACAATTGTGTGTTAAATATGGTTTCCAAAACCATGTTGGTTAAAAGCAAGTGGTTTTCTAAAAACCATTCACTTTTGCCAACTACCACCACCACCTTTGACAAGTGATGTGAGTGGTGGGTCCCACTTAATTAATTCAAAATTCAAGTGGGATTAGACAACACACTTCGGACTCGGTTAGGTTATCCATTAAATGAACTTTCCGTCGCGACATAATTAAATCCAATTTAATTAAATAATAGTGCCTCGCAAAATTATTACGAAAGTCGCTCGTGAATTAATTCATTCGCTTGAATTAAAATCCAATTTTAATTTCGCGTTGAAATCTAATTTCAATTAATATATCCGATATATTATTTTAGCCCAATTAAATAAATTAAATAGAAAAATCCAATTTAACTATTAAATTTATTTTACCGATTAATTCCAAATTAATCGCGTTCTCTGTTCTCGACGAATTTAATCCCAGATAAATTCTCGTCGCAATTAATCCCAGATTAATTCTTTCTCTTTTAATTAATCCCAGATTACTTCATTGCCGTAATTAATCCCAGATAAAATTCCCCTTTCATAATTAATCCCAGATTAGTTTTCTGTTCGAGTCAAATCTCAACGATGAATCTTCGGGAAGCGACCCAAGAGATCCCTGGATATGTTGGCAGTAAATACGGTCATCGGAGTATCCGAATACGTGCGTACCCGGTACCACGTTCTTACCGATTTACAAGACATGGTTGGCTTCTAGCAAAGTACCGTGCCTATCCAATTCTCCAGAAATATTCTTTAAAGGAATATGTAATCTTTGTCAGGCGTAGCATATGTAGTATTGTGTATTACTATCCAGTATCGGATGTCACATGCTAGGCCTGGGGCTGGAATTGTGTTTGCCCCGTACGAAGCATATATCGGATCTTGGTAACTAGTCTATATATTCGGATAATCATAACCTAGTCATATTATCCCGATGACTGCAATACTTAAGAGTACTAGTTCCGTATCCTACGTGATCATCATCTCCATATGACTGAAGTGATACTTCCATCTTGACATCACACCCAATACACTACGATTCTCAATATACCCAGAAGAGGGGTACACAGAACCTGTTAAAGCCCCAGACGACCAAAACCAAAGTATACTGATTGTCATAAGTATTAGCGATGCAAGTCTCAGGTTAAGACCAAATACACCTACCCTGATTCGGATTCCCATAGACTCATAGTCATACTACTAATGAGATTCTGAGGGGTCTATCCAGAGCGAAGCTATTTCCGTAATATCGGTAAACAGAACCTTCTATTACACTTGCATGAGTATCCAATACCCAAATATATGGGAACTATGCCGTTACGCTTCCATAACACGCACAAGTGTAATACTAGTCTATTCCGTATTATCGATGTCCAGTCTCGATAATACTACGACTAGGGATATTTAATGATTAAACTTTACGTGGATTAATACTGTCTCATGTCTTATTAATCCGGTACTAATCATATGGACTTTTATCATTTATATATCCCGGTAATCCAATTACAAATGATAAAACAGCAATTTCCTTTATCACATAGTTAATTTGTACAACAACATCATGTTCTATATAAATAGTGATGCTATAGGTCATAATTGTCAAACAATATCCCACTTGGCCTATAGCAAATCACTCAAGTGTCCTACACCTGAACCGTGTACGGTTTACTCAAACTTCTGCCGAGAAACAACTTTCATCAGCGGATTTGCAATGTTATCATCTGATGCGTTTTATTCGATCATCACATCGCCATGATGTATGATCCGACGAATAAGATGAAATAGTTGAAGTATATATACTTGGACCGTTGATGCGACCACGGTTCCTTAGCCTATGCTGTAGCCAGGCTCAGCTGCTAATAGAACTACTCCTAATCCAATTAAGATTATATAGATCCAAAATGCTTCTTTTGCTGCGTCAGCTGCAACAATGTTCCGCTTTTGTTATTTATTCGGCAACGGTATCTTGCTTGGAAGATTTCCAGCTCACTGTTCCGTTATTCAAACTAAATAAGTACCTTTATTACGACTTAAAGTCGTCTTTGTCGGTTTGGAAACTTGCAGCGGTGAACCTAGTCACCTCAAGTTCTCCTTTCTCCATATTTCCAGAAAGCATCCTTAGTTCGTCCAAGATACTCAAGGATTTTCTTTATATCAATCCAGTGACCATCACCTGGATTGGCTTTATAGCATCTACATATGCTCAAAGCATATGAGACATCAGGTCACATACAGTTCAAAAATGTACGAACTCTGGGAGGGTTGTCAGCAGCTTTCTAGATCTTTCCCAATAGATCTTTATTCCTAGAATAAAGCCTGCTTCTCCCAGGTATTTCATGGAGAATTTTAATAAAAGCCAAGCTTTCACCGATTATATTATGAGAATGTTATTGCTAAGAAGCAATACATCATCAATGAATTGGACATTCATTGTCAGTGCGCTCCCACTAACCTTCTTATATACACAAGAATCATATTCGTTTTGAATTAAATCATATACCATTATGATTACATCAAAATGCTGGTTCCAAAAACACAATGCTTGCGATTTAACTTGCAAACCTTGTTTGCATGTTTTGCACAACAAAACTGTCAGAATGTTGCATTCAAACATCCTCCAAAAGGTTTCCGTTTAAGGAAAGCAGTTTTGACGTTCAGTTGCCATATTTCATAAATGAAATATGCAGCATTAGCAAGCATTATCCAAATGGATTTAATCATGGCAACAAGTGAAAAAGTTTCGTCGTAGTCGATACTATGTCGTTGATGATACCCTTTCTGTACAAGCCTAGCTATGTACATTTATATATTTTCATCCATGTATGTCTTCCTTGAAGACTCATATAGTACCAATAGGCACAAAGCCTTATGGTACATCAACCAGTGTTCAAACTTGGTTGTATACATGGAATCCATTTCGGACTTCATGGCACTTTGCCATAAAAGGAGTCGATACCTTGTATCACTTCCTCATACGTAGCTGGTTTGTCTTCCTCAATAAGATTGATATCTACATGAGGTGAGATCAGAAACTCATACCTCCCAGGTTATTTTCTGACTCTCTCCGACCTACGCGGTTCTTGTGTATTCGAAGATTATTGGTACAGTTTCATCCTTGATGAACTGTTGGTGTTCCGTGAGGATTCGGTGCCTGAAACAGTATTACTCCGATTTTCATCGAGTTTTACTTTCCTCACACTTACCACTGCATTGAGGTATTCCTCTTAGGAAAACCGCATGGAGAGCTACAATTACATTGTTCTCTTGTGAGTTGTATAAGTACTATACTTTGGTTTCCCTAGGACAACCTACAAATAGGCACTTATCCATTTTGGGTTCTAGTTTGGTATCATCCAAACATATGCCCAGCATTCCCAAATCTTAAGGAATGAGAAACCTAGTTTCTTTCCTGTACATATCTGTTGGACAATTATGACCCATAGCGTCACTATTTGTACAGATCACGGTGTTGTTGTACAAATTAACTATGTGACAAAGGAAATTGCACTCTTATCATTTGTGATTAGATCACCTAGATATATAAATGATAAGAGGTCCCTGTGATTTGTTCATGGATTGAGAATGATATGAGACAATATCAATCCACGAATGATAAATCATTAAATATCCCTAGTCAGAGCATTATCGAGATTGGACATCGATGAATGCGTAAAAGACTAGTATTACACTTGTGCGCGTTGTGAGGGCACGACAACATAGTTCTCATATATTTGGGTATAGGATACTCATGCAAGTGTAAAAGGAGGTTGTGTTTCACCGATGGTACGGGAAACAGCTTCGCTCTGGACAGACCCCGCGGAATCCCATTGGTAGTATGACCATGTGTCTATGGGAGTCCGCAATCAGGGTAGGTGTATTTGGTCTTAACCTGAGACTTGCACCGCTAATGCATACGACAATCAATATACTTTGGTTGAGGTCGTCCAGGGCTTTAACCGGTTTCTGTGTACGCCAATTCTGGGTATAACGAGAATCGTAGTGTGTTGGGTGTGATGTCGAGATGGAAGTGTCACTCCAGTCATATGGAGATGATGATCGCACAGGGATACAGAACTGGTTCTCTAAAAATGTTGCAACCGTCGGGATAATATGACTTGGTCATGATTATCCGATTTTAAAGAGACTAGTTGCTCGTAATCCGATATATGCTTCGTACGGGGCAGACACTGTACCAGCCCCAAGCCTCGCATGTGATCATCTGATACTGGACATAAATACACAATACTACGTATACTACGCCTGATATAGATCCTTTATTCCTGTAAGGATATTTCCGGAGAATTGGGGAGGCATGGCGCTTTGCTAGAGGCCAACCTTGTCTTGTAATTCGGTATAAACGTAGTACGAGGTACTTACGTATTCGGATAGTCCGATGACCAAATTTACTGCCAACATATCCGGGGATCTCATGGGTCGTTTCCCAAAGATTCACCGATGACGTATGACTCGCACTTTTAATTAATCTGGGATTAATTAGATGAGAGAGAAAATTAATCTGGGATTAATTGCGGAGATATTTTATCTGGGATAAAATATCATTTAAAGAGAGAACGATTAATTTGGAATTAATCGATAAATTAATATATTCGATATATTAAACGAAATTGGATTTCGACGCGGAATTGAAATTAGATTTTAATTCAAGCGAATGAATTAATTTAGAATTAATTCGTTAGCGATGTGAATAGTGATTTCGCTAGGCGTAATCCTTTAATTACGACGCAACGGAAAATTTGTTATTTTGGAATTAGCGAACCCGAGCCCGGGATTATTTGCGAGCGCATTCGCATTTCGAATTCGAGTGCGGCACGCAAGTCAAATCAAGCGTCAAATCGCTAGTCACTTCAAGCGTCAAATCACTTGTCACTTTGAGTGATGTGTGTGGTTGGCAATTAAAGCTAAATGTGTTGGAAATGAACTTGAATTTCATTTCATGTGTATTAGATACACAAAATCACAAAAACCGTATAACACATTTTTTTCCCTCCTCTTCTCCTTCTTCCTCTCTCTCACGCCATTTCTGGTTTTGCTGGGCAGTGACCGAAAATGGAGGGAAGTCAAGTACGTTTTTGATGCAAAAACAAGAGTGCTAGCACACTCCGGGATCAATGCGAAGGTGATAGGGAAGTCCACCCATGAGCCGGGAAACATTTGACGAAGTTTGGAGCTTGTTCAAGGACCTTCAATGGCCGAAAATGAGGAGCAAAATACAGCCCACTGCCGCACAAACCAGTGAGCAGAATAGCAGCCACTGCCCAGTAGAAACCAGTGAGCAGATTTCGTTTTTTGTTGCCTCCTTCGACACTCAACCGCTCGATGTAAGTATTCCGCAACTTCCGTCGTTGTATTCACACGATTCATGCTTGTTTAATTCGATCTTGGAGACCTAGAATCACTAACAATATCTAATATGAAGTCTGTCTAACAGATTTACATGTAACCTTATTCAAAATAAGTATTGCACTGTTTAAAGTGTATCCTCAGAAGGAAATTGGTAGCTCAGAGCGACTCATCATAAACCTTACCATGTCCAAGAAAGTTCGGTTTCTCTGTTCGGACACACCATCAAATTGAGGTGTCCCGGGAGGAGTCAATTGTGAAAGAATACCATACTTTTTCATGTAATCGAGAAACGTTTTGCTCAAGTATTTTCCACCACGGTCCAACCGTAATATTTTAATACTTTTACCTGTCTGTTTTCTTACTTCGTGTCGAAACTCTTTGAATTACTCAAAAGTTCCTGACTTATGTTTCATAAGATAGACATAAACGTAACGTGATGCCACATCCGTAAAGGTTATGAAGTATTTATATCCACCTCTAGCCTAGCTAGACATGGGCCCACTTACGTCACTATGAACGGGGGCTAACAGATCAGTGGCACTTGCACTTTTACCAAGTAAAAGGTGTTTTAGGCACTTTGCCTAATTAAATAGATTCGTAGACATCATTTGAATTAGAATCAAATCCGTCCTAGTATCCACTCTTCGAAAGTGTGGATAAACGAGTCTTGTTAATGTGTCCCAGACAACAATGCCACTTTTAAGTCTCAACAGATTTAGTCAGTTTGAGCTTTTGTTTGTCATATTATATGTTTGAGATTCATTTATATTCTAAATATAAATGCTGTTATTCACATCTAATGTTCTTATCTCAATATCATCTTTATAAATAAAACACTTAGTGTTTTAGAATATAAAGGTATACCTGCAACTGGTTAAACTAGATATAGAGATAATGTTCCTAGTCAAACTAGATATATTATAACAGTTTCCTAATTTAAGTACATGCCCAAAGGGCAGTTCCAAAACTTAGGTTTCTACGGTCAAAATAGCGACTCTCATCCTGTTTCCGATTTGCAGGTCCATTTCACCTGAAGTCAGTATCCAGCTAATCAGTAGATCCCGCACATCAGTACATATTTATGTTCCACATCTAGTATCTAAAATCCAATTTTAAAACCAGTAGTGGACATGTTTATAACAAACATACCTGAAGCCGGAGCCTTGCCCGTCTTCACTTCCTTCATCTTTGCCTTGTCCATACGGCAGTCACGCTTCCAATGACCCCGTTTGCCACAATTTAGGCAGACATCTTGGGATATGTCTTTTGTCTTCCCAGAAGACTATGGCGATTTTGCCTTTGCCCCTTTTCACATCGCTAGAAGTCTTCGGCCAAGCCTAGACCTTATGGGATGTAGAAGTAAGATGCGCTTTGCGCTTCTTGCCCTTTTGCAAGCTCTGGCTCGGTCTCCTTGAGCATAGCCATTAACACTCCAAGAGTTTTTCTTTTGCAATTAGTACTTCTAAGATCTAAGTATAGATCTATGAAGATCCTTCAATTTCAATATCATACTATAAGGATCTAATCCTTAGTTCTGACGAAGAAATTAAGGAGTCTTTGCGGCAAGCATAACAGATTGAGCATTGAAGTTATCATCACGATGAGTCTTCCAAAGCTCATGCTCTTCTATTTTCTCAACTTCGGGCTTAGGCCCGAGAGGTCGCTCTATCAAATAGATTAACTTCTCAACTCCTAGGACTATCCTGAGATTCATTTCCCATTCTAGAAAATTATGTCATAAACGACATTTTCACCTAGGATTATCTTCTTTGACGCTAATATTTCAAGTTATCTTGATTGCTATAGTCCAACTATCCAATCATCGATTTCGGGTACAATCAAATATAATGATTACTATAGTCTAATTATATAATCAACTACTATTTGATTGGTTAAATTCAAATATATTGATTACTATAATCCAATTATATAACCAACTATAAATGAAGTAGTTTGAATACAGTCCAACTGTTCAATTAAAACAACAATTGAATATTAGTCCAACTAATATATTTATAAATTTTTTAATGACAAAATTGAAATGAGCGCGTATTGGCAAGTATCTAAATGAAATTGCAAATTTAATACTTGCCTCCCACCATTTTTCGACGAGCCTCTAACTCTTTGTGGAGTACTCGGGAAACCCAATTTCCTAGTGGGCTAAGATCCAGTTAAATAACACACAACCTTGACTTTGGCCAACAAATTGTATGAAACTTAACTAGGTAGATCTCTAAGATCAATTGGATCCCATCCAATTCCTAGATCCAGTAGGCGGACATCCAAGTCCGAAACATATATCCAATAAACGCCAATATATCCGATATATTCCCTAACCTTTTTCCTCTGAATTAACTAAGCCTTGTGTAGGCACTGCATTTTTGCATATAAGTCCCTATGATGAGTCTCATTTGGAGACACTACCTTTTAAGTCACGGAGGTCACGGAAAACGGACATCGGATGGGGAAATTCAGAATAAACAAGGTTCACTGTTTTCGTTCGTGCTGCGTTCGTGTATACATTCGAACGCCAAACAGATTGCGGGCGTTGGTGCTGCGTTCGAAGAGGCGTTCAAACGGTGTCGGTAATTCTGGTTTTGCTGCTAGCCTCACATCAAGCCCAATTCACCCAAGCCTTGGCCCACACGCCCAAGCCCACTTAAAACACATATTTAACACATGGTGAAATTAAAACAAATCTAAAAAATCACATACCTAATTAAGACAAATCAAATATATTAACTTCCTAACTAAACAAAATCACATACTAAATTAAAAGGATGTCATGCCTAATTAAAATCAATTATAACAAATTAAAGATATTGACTTCCTAACTAAACAAAATTTGTCCCCCCTCAATCTTTGACTTTCCTTGCTCAACACCAAATCAAATCCCTTCATTGTGAGACAAGGTGAAGCCCTAGCCTTTCTCTATATAAACAACCCTAACAAGACATGCACTCCCCTAGCTCATACACACAACTCACACGAAAATCACAGCAAGAAACCCTAGAAGTCACGCATACTACAAAGAAATAACACAAAAATTCTCTTCATCTCCTTCCCCATATCACCGAAAAATAGCCCATACAGCAGCCATAAAACACGCATACAGCAGCCCTAAAAACACACAAACAACAGCCCTCCACCACCGAAAATTACAACAAAAAACCGAACTGCAGTAACATAAAAACTGCACTTATAATCCTTGAAATAAACACACCAAACTGCACCAAAAACCCCAAAAACAGCAGCCATGTACGCCAAAACAGTGACCTGAACAGTGAGTGGAAAATACAGAGGAAACAGCAGCAAAACGGAGGCCAAACAGCAGCAAAAGATGGAGAACGACGACTCAAAACAGTAAGACAACGAACGAGAGCAGTGAACCAGTGAACCGGAAGAGTTGCGGAGCATCCACCCTTCCGACGATCGTGTACCGTACATCCGAGAGGTAATTTAAAAGGTTAGACCTGAGGGCACTTTTCTCATTAGTTTATATTCGTCTTTTGATTGTTTATTGAATTCTATTCGCATGAGAGTCGTTTGTGGATGCATGTTGTGGCTTGAATGAAATGGAAAATGTGTCGCCTCTTGTGGTATAGGGATGGAAACCCGGACATAAATTTCATAGCCGATTCCGAATGGACGGTAGTATGATCTGTACTCGGGATACAACTCCACGTACCACTTGAGTAAACGGCACACTCTTTTGTTTTATGTTGCTTCGGTTTATTTATTTTTCGTTATTTGAATTTCGTATGTTACTTTTGTATGTATGATACAATCGAGCGCATGGGCTTAGTAAGTCGGATTAAAGGTACCTTATTTGGAGGGGTTAAAATCCTTTACCACAATGCTTTGCCGCGCCGGTTGATGTGTGTTCGATTGGATATAAGATATGTTCAATCGGGCATACTAAGTTTGATGTGATTGCCTTTATTTTTGTATGTATGATACAATCGAGCACATGGGCTTAGTAAGTCGGATTAAAGGTCCCCTATTTGGAGGGGTTAAAATCCTTTACCACGATGCTTTGCCGCGCCGGTTGATGTGTGTTCGGTTGAATGTAAGATATGTTCAATCGGGCATACCAAGTTTGATGTGATTACCTTTATCTTTGTATGCATGATACGATCGAGTGCATGAGCTTAGTAAGTCGGATTAAAGGTCCCCTATTTGGAGGGGTTAAAATCCTTTACCACGATGCTTTGCCGCGCCGGTTGGTGTATATTCGATTGGATGTGAGATGAGTTCAATCGGATACGTGAGGTCCCATATTGTGGATTTGTTGGTCTATGAATGTGTTGCATGCATCAGGTCTGGTTCCGTTCGAACACGTTCTCGAACGCCACACTAACGCGAGCCTTCTGTTTACCATTCGAACACGTTCTCGAATGCTACGCGAATGCGAACGCATTTTCTTAGTTTCATCATGTATCATGTCTGGTTCCGTTCGAACGCATTCTCGAACGCTATACGAACATGAACTTTCTGTTTACCGTTCGAACACTTTATCAAATGCTACGCGAACGCGCACGCATCTTCTTAGCATTTCATGCATCAGGTCTGGCTCCGTTCGAACGCTATACGAACGCGAACCTTCCGTTTACCGTTCGAACACGTTCTCGAACGCTACGCGAACGCGCACCCACTGAACTAAGTTATTTTCATCAGATTTCGTACATAATTGTCCCTAGTAGCTATTCCTTCATATGATAAACCTGATTATTTCTATGCATTATGCAAGATTGTGTAGGTGTCGTTCATCTGTATTCCCCACATGTATGAGTATAATGTGTTTATTAACTTGTATGCTTGCCGTATGTTAATCTTTATGTATGCAAATTGAGACATAGATCACATACTAATAGGCTGTATGCAAATTCAGATATGTGTTACACATGTAAATTTAGATGAACTTGTTGATGTATGCACGTGAATTTAGAAGCATGATACTCTTGGAAATAAGTGTTACTTAAACTTGATTAAATTATTACATAAATCCTTTTATTACAAGTGACATAAGTAAGGGACCATTCCGAACCCAACGGTTTGAGGTCTTCCCTTGCGAGGGGTGAGTGCGGCCTTAAATCTCATTTTCCTGGTTCACACCAGGTGGCGACTCCATTATTCCCGGTTTAGTCCCCCGGACTATTCTGTACTCCCACCGACCGCGAGCCCGGACACAGCATTCGTCGCCCAGTTCCTGTGTCCCACAGTCTACCGACTCCACTGGGGATAGAGAATCGGCCCCGAAATATTGTCTTGTAATGTTTGGATTTATGTTCTAATTGACCATGTCTATAGTGGATAAAATGAGGGTTTAATCAAGGGCATCTTAAGGCTAGGTAATGGTTTGGTGTATTTCTTCATTCACTACCTTCCTAGAAGGAAAAGCTGTGAAGGCACCTATATGGCCATCTACCCTTAGCCTATTGTGATGGACTAATTTGGAGGACTCGTTGTTCATCCTGTCACCAAGCGATAAGAGCCTAAGAGGTTAGGGTACTTAAGAGAGCCTCGCTCCACCCTCCCTCTGGGGAATCTACAACGGGAAATCCATTTGACAGTCAGTCACACACCATAGCTCATTGGCACATACCTTAGTGTATAAAAAAGGGTGCACTCACTTGGTCGCTCGAACCCTTGATTGGGGAGACCTAGTTGTGGGCCATCCTTCGCCGGTGAGAGCCTTTGTCTACACTCTTGCGAACCCACCCATAGACCGGGTTGTTATGGTTAAAGTAACAATTATTTCCTTGAATATGTGCTTGTGGACCATCCTCATTTGGATGCTGTTGGACTATTGTCAGAAATGCGAACTTGCTGGGCCATTTAAACTGGGGCGAGTTCCTACCTTATGACCATTAGGCCCAAAGCTTCTGAAATGTTGATGGGCCATTCTGTAGAAATTATTACTTTATGTTTGCATTATCTTTCTTTTATGCTTGTGTTTAGGAACATCGTCGTTTGGATCCATTTGGACCATTTGTCATGGGATATGGGCTTGTTGGGCCATTTAAACTGGGATGAGAACGTATTTTATGACGATTGGGCCAAAAGCTTCTAAGTGTTGATGGGCCACTTTGTGCTTGGTTCGGAACATTACCATTTGGATTTAGTTGGGCTCCTTGCCATGAGATGTGAACTTGTTAGGCCATTTAAACTGGGATGAGTTCACTCCTAAGACAGTTAGCCCAAAAGTTTCTAAAATGATAACGGGCCGATTTATTTGAAAATTTTAGTTGATTTAGTATGTTATATATGTTACATGCATCTCATGCACCCCATGCATACATACAGCATGCTAACCCTTGTGTTCTGAAAACCATCATAGATTCCCGTTGGGTTAGGGAAGATGGAAGACTCACCAAAAGACCGATAACAAATATGAGTACATCCGATAATGAGGTATCCCGGATAGATCAGTTGGAAAATGGTTTCGCCAAGATTACCGAACAGTTGCAAGCCATGACCACTGCCATGGCAAATATGGCTGTACCCCGTGCTGGGAGAAATTCTGAGAATGTGAGGCGCAAGGAGCCTCCGAATGGGTTGGGGGATGACATCCCCGCTTTTGATGATGACATGGCAGAGTGATTGGGTCTCAGGCAAAATTTCAGAAGCTTCGGGATCAGGTTGAGTCAGTTACCCGTAAGATGAAGGGTAAGGACGAAGAATTACTAGACTATGAGGCAATGGCTTTTGAGGAACAATTGCCTGCTCAGTTCAAGATGCCGGATATGGCCAAGTTAAACGGGAATGAGGATCCGAGGGTCCACCTCCGACAATATGTGTCAGTTATGAGTTCAGTGGGCCTAACACAGCGCCAAGCTCAGAAGATGTTTGGGATGTCACTTGAGGGGGCACCCGTAGTATGGTACCATAGCCTTGAAAGAAAGGTTAAGGAGGATTGGAGGGAACTAGCTGATGCTTTTCTGAAGCAGTATGTACAGACTTAGAAATTGACTTGTCACTCCGTGATTTGGAGAATACTAAGCAGAAGCCAGAGGAAGTTCAAAGAGTATATAGACCGCTGGAGAAGCCAGCTTCTGAAGATGCAGACTCGGCCCTCTGAGAAAGACCAGATTAAAATGATCATCAAGGGCACCAAGCCCTCTATTTATGGTAAGCTGAGGAGGATGACCTCTATGATTACTGATTTCCGATAGTTGAGAGAAACTGTCATGGATATTGAGGAAGAAGAGGCTGAAAACAGAAAGTTTTATGGCCAAAATAGAAGAACTTTTGGAGGGCATTCTGAGATCAAGCCCCTTACTGCCGAGATTTCTACCATCAAGAACCGGCGTTTCTCCAACTTGGGAAGACCTTTGTCCAAGGTACTTGAGAAGTTGACAAAGGCAAGAATTCTTAAAACCTTTGGAGCCTAAACCACTTCCAAATCCCCCACCACCACATCTAAGAATAGACCGCTACTGTCACTTCCACCAGCAACACGGCCATGATACTGACAGCTGTTCCCGCCTCCGGTATGAAATTCAAGACCTCATTGATGCCCACAAAATACCTGATCCTGAAAAAGAACAGCCTAGCACACACACCAACCCTCTGCCAGATTATCACTCTGTTCCCCCATCGACTTACATGATCAACTCCGGCCTACCCGAAACCTTTGTCCTCAAAACTCTCAATCATCGGGCTTCTTGCATTAAGATAAAGGATAAAAGTAGTAAAGAACCGTAGGCCGAGGAAGAAGGCAATGAAACTACTCTTTCTGGTTTATTTTCTGCATTTTTAATAAAGACATCAACTTTGTCTACTTGTTTGAACCTTTTCCTGAATAATAATAAAGACATCCATTTCACCTACTTGCCTGAGTCCTTTCCTTTCAACCTGCATAACATGAGTATGTTTGACAAAAGCATTCAACCCTGATACCATGATATTCAGCGACACTCAGAACACGGAGGATTCCCAAAAGAAGCAAGCAGAATTGACAGAATAACCGTTCAGTAATGGGAAATGGGGCAGTGATGCTATCGGACTTGGAAGGAAATGAGTTCACCGAGCCGATGAATGTGGATAGAATGAAGCAGTACTTTGCCAGAGGAGGAGAAAACCGAGTAGTCACCAAGGGAATTGGTGGACAACCTAACCCAACAGAATAGAAAATTCAATCATGCATGCATGCATACACGTAACATATTTGCATCCTTTTGTGTTTGTTCTGTTTTGTAATAACAGGTTTCAAAGGAGAAAAAGAGAAAGCGTCAAATGCAAGCCAACCAGAAGCAGCAACAGTACAATGTCAGCAGTCTTCAGGAATGAATCACACAGGGCGAGGCCCATGTCAGTAGCAGTTAGGACCGAGGCCCACATCAGCATCAGTTTGGGGATGAGTCCCATGGGCGAGGCCCATATCAGTATCAGTTGGGGGTGAGGCCCATATCAGTATCAGCTTTGGGCGAGGCCCATATCAGTATCAGTCTGGGGCGAGGCCCATATCAGTAGCAGTTAGGGACGAGGCCCACATCAGCATCAGTTTGGGGATGAGTCCCAGGGCCGAGGCCTACATTAGTACAGTTTAGGGATGAGTCCCAAGGCCGAGACCCACATCAGCATCAGTTTGGGGATGAGTCCTAGGGCCGAGGCCTACATTAGTATCAGTTTGGGGATGAGTCCCAGGGCCGAGGCCCACATCAGTATTAGTTTAGGGGCGAGGCCCACATATTATCAGTTTGGGTTGAAGCCCATATCAGTTTCAGTCTCGGGGATGAGTCCCAAGGGCGAGGCCCATATCAGTATCAGTTCGGGACGAGGCCCACATTGTTCTGGGGGCGAGGCCCACATCGCATCAGTATCAATTTAGCCGAGAATGTCACTCCAAGAATGGAAACACAGTTCGAGAAAACAAGCCGGAATGGCACTCCAAGAATGGGAACACAGTTCGAGAATGAACAAATCGGGAATGGCACTCTGGGGGCGAGCCCCACATCCTTATCAACATCAGTCTGCCGGGTATGGCACTTTGGGGGCGAGGCCCACATCCTTATCATCATCAGTCTAGCCGGGTATGGCACTATGGGGGCGAGGCCCACATTAACATCAAATCAGTTTTGCCGGGTACGGTGCTCCGGGTATGGAGACATCAGATCAATTTTGCCGAGTACGGTACTCCGGGAATGAAGATATTATTGCGACACCTTGGGTATGAGGTTTAGCACTCCAGGTACGGCACTCCGGGTATGGAGATATTACTGTGACGCCTTGGGTATGAGGATTAGCACGCTAGGTACGGCACTCCGGGTATGGAGATATTACTACGACGCCTTGGGTATGAGGTTTAGCACGCCAGGTACGGCATTCTGGGTATGGAGATATTACTGAGACGCCTTGGGTATGAGGTTTAGCAAGCCAGGTACGACACTCCGGTATGGAGATATTACTGTGACGCCTTGGGTATGAGGTTTAGCACGCCAGGTACGGCACTCCGGGTATGGAGATATTACAGCGACGCCTTGGGTACGAGGTTTAGCACGCCAAGTACGGCACTCCGGGTATGGAGATATCACTGCGACACTCTAGGTATGGAGACGCAACTGCGACACTTCGGGTATGAGGTTTAGCATGGAAGGTACGGCACAAATCCACTCCACGCAACACATGGCAAGTCAAGTGGCAGCTGGCGAGCCAGGTAAGTAGAAATGCATTGCATAACTTTGATAGGATTGTTCAAAACACACACTGCACAAGTCCCATCAAAGTGGGGGGGGGACTGTAGGCACTGTATTTTTGCATATAAGTCCCTATGATGAGTCTCATTTGGAGACACTACTTTTTAAGTCACGGAGGTCACGGAAAACGGACATCGGATGGGGAAATTCAGAATAAACAAGGTTCACTGTTTTCGTTCGTGTTGCGTTCGTGTATACGTTCGAACGCCAAACAGATTGCGGGCGTTCGTGCCGCGTTCGAAGAGGCAATCAAATGGTGTCGGTAATTCTGGTTTTGCTGCTAGCCTCACATCAAGCCCAATTCGCCCAAGCCTTGGCCCACACGCCCAAGCCCACTTAAAACACATATTTAACACATGGTGAAATTAAAACAAATCTAAAAAATCACATACCTAATTAAGACAAATCAAATATATTAACTTCCTAACTAAACAAAATCACATACTAAATTAAAAGGATGTCATGCCTAATTAAAATCAATTATAACAAATTAAAGATATTGACTTCCTAACTAAACAAAATTTGTCCCC
>SKCR01009526.1:0-23571 GCA_019454045.1 Zanthoxylum bungeanum
GTGACGATTGCTAGCTCCAGTGATACCGGACCTAATGAGGAATATGCCCTTAGTATCCCGAACACTCTTTGATCGATTCATCATCCGGATCTGTGAGAGACACAGCACGGGGATGCGTTATGCCCCTGTGGCGTGTGCCTGCTCCAGCGTGGTAAGGAGGAGCCCTCATACAATACACAGGCTCCCCAGTGAACCTACGTGTAGAGGATGTGCCCTTACCATTCAAACGCTCTTCTGATCCGAATCCTGGTTCGCCGGGACACTGAATTGAAAGATTCAGAATTGTGTTTTGGAGACCTCGGGCAGGACGCTGCTTTGAGACATCCATGTTGTTATTTTTTTGCAAAAGACGTTTTTTATTTTGGGATAGGTGCTAAGTCACCCCCGCCTTTTATTTTCCAGAAACTTGTTTTCGTTTTCCGCCGGTCTGGTAGGGGACGCCCATGCCAGATTCGGTAAGGTTTCGAAGGTTGATTCATTTCCCTTCTGTGGAAATCCCAGGGGTTAGTCGGCTCGGGGCCGGATTTTGTTCCACCGAGGCCATTTCATTAGTCGGCTCGGGGCTGGATTTCGTTCCGCCGAGGCCACTTGGTTATTCAGCTCGGGGTCGGGTACGTCCCACCGAGTCAAGCTCCTTTAGGTTTGGGGAGATAACATTCCCCCAGAACCCAAACGTTTCACTCAGCTCGGGGTCGGGTTAAGTCCCACCGAGTCAGCCCTTCGGACTGGGGACATAACATTCCCCCAAGTCCAAGTACCGCTCCCAGCTCGGGGCCGGGTTACGTCCCACCGAGTCAGCCCTTCGGACTGGGGACATAACATTCCCCCAGTCCAAGTACCGCTCCCAGCTCGGGGCCGGGTTACGTCCCACCGAGTCAGCCATTCGGACTGGGGACATAACATTCCCCCAAGTCCAAGTACCGCTCCCAGCTCGGGGTCGGGTTACGTCCCACCGAGTCAGTCTTCGTTTGGCTGGGGAGGTAACATTCCCCCAGAACCCAAACGTCTCACTCAGCTCGGGGTCGGGTTGCGTCCCACCGAGTCAGCTCCTTTGGTTTGGAAAAAGTCTCAGAGTATTCGGACAAAAAAAAAAGAGAAAGAGATAAGAAATATACATAAATGTATATATATGTGTATGTCAAAAGTACAACTTGTAAAGTTATTGCAAAAAGTAAGTGTACACAGGGCCCCGGTCGGGTTACCCTTCCTGATTCAGCCCGCACAGGGGCGAGAATTTCTTCCTCAACTTGCTTAGACAGCGGAAGGATCGGCTCGACTTCAGGAAGAGGAACTGCAGCTTCGACTTCAGCAACGTGAGAGACCTATGCCTCAGGGATGGGAGGAGGGATCTCAAGGCAGTCCTCGCCGGGGGCTGGAACATCAGGTCGTTCTCCTTGGGGAGCCCCAACCACCGAGATCGGGTCAGGATCCATCACCTCCTCGGAAGAAGAAGGGAGCCACTTCCGAAACTCCTCCTCGGAAATATCCCCCTTGCAATAACTGATGGCCGCATGAATAGGATCCATATTCAAACTTGGCAGCACCATCGGTATCAGCTCAGCACAGTCACCAACTCCCTCAAGGCGAATGGCCTCCTTCTCGGCCTCAAGATCGGCCTCTCTCTCCTCAAGCTCGGCCTCTTTCCTCTCAAGATCATCCCAAGCCCGTGCCATTTGCTCATCATTGGCCTTCAATTTGGTTTCAACACTGGCCACCTTCGCCTTCAAAACGCCAATCTCAGATTGGGCAGTTTTCAAATCCTCCCGAGCATTGTCGGCAAGCTTTCGATCCAGCGCAGCAGCAGCCTTAAGAGCCTTATTAATTTTGAAGTTCTCAATAGCAGTCGACTCAAGGTTCTTTATCACCTCCTCCCGGTCAGCCAGTTTAGCCTCCACTTCTGTAAGACGATTCTGAAGCCTCTGAGCCTGACCACCCTCGGACAACAGACTCAGAAGAAGGTCTTTGTTCTTCGCCATGAGGTAAGTAGCCTGCACAAAAAAAAAAGAGTCAAGATACGATATGAAGAAGACCGAGAACCGAAGTCAGAAAAAGGAAACTACCTTTGCCATCTGAGAGCTCATCTCAGTCACCACAGCTTCGGGCGAGATATCCTCATATCTCGAAACTTCCCCCGGGGGAATCACCTCGGCCAATTCATTGAAAGCCGGCACCAAATGGGAAGTAGCCTCCCGGATGCTTTCTCCCAAATCATCCACCCCGAGGATTACAGAACCCTTTTGCTTCTTGGAGGAGCCCACAAATGATTTTTTCCCCCGGCGAACGTCTTTCTTCTTGCCCGGGACAGGATCCTCCTCCTCCTCCTGAACCAACTCGGTCTCCTCTGACCCGAACTGACGCCTCCTCTTCCTAAGAGGCTTCGGCGGACTGACAAGACGAGCAGACCCTGACGACTGCGCACCAGGAGAAGATAGACCCCGAGCAGCCGGCTGAACTTTCCCTTGAGACGCCCCCTCAGCCCCAGCAGGGTCAGGTTGTGCCCGGGAAGTTCCAGTTTCCGCATGACCGGCCTTCTTCATAGTACCGGCCAACTTCTCAAGAAACTTTGGCCTCTTCGACATACCTACAAAAAAGGAGGAAAATGAAATCAGAACCCGAGCATATAACAAAGACGTCAAGCACATGATAAATAAAAACAGCCGGCAGACATCTACCTATCCGACCCGAGACCTCCGGAGGGACGGTCCGAGTAAGGCCCGACTCAACAAAGGCCGCATCATTGACCAACTTCCTCCAGTGGGCAGCATACCCCCGAGCCCAATGTACCCGCCTCCGAACCTGACGAGAAACCTTGGGAGCATCTCGCCAACAAGCTGGGAGGAACCAGAGAAGTTAGAAACCTAAGAGACCAAGAACGGGAATATAAAAAAAAAGGGTATTAAACTCCTAACCTCCCGCCCTGAAGATGTCCGGAACCGAGACGTCCTCCTCAAACGATCTCAGAACCCGACCCCAATCCCCAGTAGCCCAGAACCAAAGATCCTTGAAATTCTTTTTAGAATCGGGGAGTTTCTGGACAAGGTTGGACGAGCTATCATAAGAAGAGAGGTAATACCAACCGTAGTGAGTCTTTGGGTTAGACTTCAAACGATATAACCTCTTCACCTCTTCCAAACAAGGTACACCTAAACCTGCCCGGTGCCAAACCACATATATGCCGGCCAGAATCCTCCAACTATTTAAACTCAATTGACAAGGGGCAATCTCCATCTCGGCCAGCATCCAAGCAAAATAACGTTGCATCGGCAGCCGTAGCCCACACTCAAAAAAAGCAGGAAGAAGTGCCACCGAGCCCTCATCAGGTTGACTAGCACGATCCATCGGGCCGGGAACTTCAAGGGCAATATCTATTGGGATGTCATATCGTTACCGCAACAGCGCCAGATCATCCTCAGTTATTTTGGAGGGACGGTTCATATCCAGAGCCGACGATCCAAGTTCACCGGGCTCTGGGTCCTTCCGAGGAACCCTCTGATGGTAGGAGTCTTGTTCGATCTCAGAGGGAGTAGGGGTAGTGTCAAGGTCTTCTACACTAGGTGCCCCCGAGCCCGAGGAAAGCTCCTCAGCAGGGGGAGTTGAGATCTTAACAGGCTTTTCAGGGGAGGAACCACTGTCAGACATCCCTAACACCCAGAAAAACAAAGAAGGAAGGGGAAGTCAGTCTATGGCTAAAAGAAACTACTCACGGTCTCCATATTAGCTGAACATGTGGTCTCTAAAGTGCCCTAAAACAGAACCCAGCAAACCATAAATCTTTTCCTAGCAAACACAGATTCGTAAAACACAAAAAAAGAGAAGAGACCGTTCAGAGGACTTACTTGTTCTTCACGGAAAGAGCAGGAGGTTGTGCAGTACGGTTTTACCCGTTCCTTATGTTCACAGCAAAGAAAAAGAAAAAGCCCACGGTTGAACTTCGAGAGCTCGGAGTTGGACGAATCACGGAGATGTTTTCAGAAAAAAAAGGAGAAATTGCCGAAAAAGATGGAACAGTAAAAGCCTCGCCTTCTTATAGTCATGACAAAGACGCTCGTGACCGTTGGATCTAAAGGAAGAACCCGGATGAACGCCAGGTGTCAACTGCAAAAGAGGTCTCCCAAGTTTGAAACAGACGGTTGAGATCAGCCCACTGTGAAGACGCCTCTACACGGTCGATTCACCCCCTTATTGGCGGGAACCCGGCGGATGTTTGACAAATGTCGAACTTAGAAAAAACCATAAAATTGATTTGACAGGCATTTAAACGGACGTGACTGTTCCGTGTCTCAAGACAAAGCGCTTGAAAAGAGGCGACAAAACGTTTCGCGACACCAAACCAACCTCCAACAGAGCAAATCAGAAACACCATCTTTATATAGTTCCCGGCACCAACTTGCACACTTGTTGGAACCGAGAACTAGGGGACAGATGTTGATGGTGTTTTAAGGCACTATGACATTTAAGGCAGCATGACAAGGACAGAAGGGTAATTCCCTGACTGGTTGAGATCGTCTAGCCGACCCGACCATAATTGAGGAAGGCCGACCACTTTGGTTCGGATGACCGATCACTATAAGGTCGGCAGAAACACTCTCAGCATGAAAGATTTCCATGACCGACCTCATGAAGATCGACCAGATGGAGAGATGTGTTCAAGGTGACAACACCCTATTCTTGCGGATAAGATAAAACGAGTTATCCTACTCTCACAAGGAAATGAAGTCAGAATCCGAAAAGGAATATGAAAAGAGAAAGGGAAATCAGACTAGGAATCCTTGCAAGGAAAGAAGACTAAAATTCGACTAGGATTTCTTATGCAAATAGGAAGTCTGATTTCTGTGTTATTATAAATAGGAGGGCATAGTATGTGTAAAAGGCATCATCAAAAATACGGGATCTGAATCTTCAAGCTCTGACTTGTAGAAAACAAAAAGAGACCCGAAAAGAGTGTTTAAGTAATAAAGTATCATCTTGTTTGTGTCCGTGGACGTAGGTCGGATCCAAATCCACCGAACCACGTTAAATCTCCTTGTTGACTGGTGTGTTTATCTGTTTTTTGCTAAGTTTGCCTTTGGTCCCCCATAACCAAACAAATTCACTATTGAGGGAGGATTTCTTCTGGGAGTGATATTTCAATTACCCTGAGACCAAAATCCGCCGTCAACATAAAATATGAGACATATTTTTGTATTAGGTTTGGAAATAAATTGAGTCAAAAAAATATTTTGAAATTTTAAATTAGACTAAATTTTAATTGGATAAGATTTTTTTTTAATAGGATTAGACGAAATTTAAAGAGATACACAAAAGAACGAGAGAACTTTTTTCTTTCAAAAAATAACTAGACGGGAGTAAGATAATTTCTTTTAATCTGTATTACATAAATAAAATGATAACAAAATTAACAAATTAATGGCCCCATAGCATTGCGAACCTTAGGTGAGTTGCTCAGAACCATATTCTTTATCTAAATAAACCCGGTTCAAGCCGCGAAACCCTCTCCTTGTCTCCTACACATCCGGTTCATCTGTCCTAGGGTTTCAAACCAAACAACAACTTAAATACCCAACTGAGGGTTTAGTTTCTTGACCGCACACCTCCAACGATTGAACGCTGCAAAATAGGCAAAAGTAATCGCTCAAAATCATCCTCTTTAAAACAAAAAATCCGTCTTTACATCTCGATCAGTGTCAAAAATGAATATTTTTTGGCTAAGTGAAAGCCCTCGTAGTGTTGCAATTTTCAAAAGCATGATAATCAGAAAGCCTGGATCTTGCCGCTTCTTGTTTAATACTAGTAGAAGAGCAGTAAGAAGTTGTAAACTTGAAGTAAAGCCGCCAGAAAACGCAATCTCTCAGCCTCACAATCGACCTCAAGTGACCAAAATTACTTTGCTCCTATGGTGATATCAACTTTGGTTTGGGTATCTATGGTGTTCTTATGGGGAAACTGATTAAATTTGGCCAATCGAAGTCGCCTCTTTCGCTTGATCAGAATGATGTTGTTGCTTTAGGTGTTGATCCTGACCTGTCTATTTTGAATTCTCTCGTAGTTTTCTTTTGTGAGCTAGGGAATTTAGAGTATGCAATTAGACATTTTGATTGGCTTATTTCAATGAATTTTGTTGCTATTAAACCTGCTTGTGTTGCTATTCTCCGAGGTTTTTTTGCAGAAGAAAAGTTTCTAGAGGCTTTTCATTATTTCATTAAAATTTGCAATGGTGGTATAGATTTAAATGGTTGGTCTAATGATGTTTTGATTGATGGGTTGTGTTATAAGGGTATTTAAATGAAGTTTTGGAAGTTTTTGATATAATGCATAAGAGAAAGGGTTGGAGCCTACATTTCATCACAGTACAAGTGTTTGTTCTGTGCTCTTTGTAAGAGAGAACGGATTGTGGAGGCTGAGTCATGCGCTAGAGAAATGGAGTCACAAGGTTTCTATATGGATAAGGTGATGTATAATTCTTTGATTAGTGGGTATTGCAGGCATAAGAAGATGAAAATTGCAATGCGACTTTATCTCAGAATGCTCAAGACAGGTTGTGAGCCAAATGCATGTACTTATAACACATTGATTCATGGGTTTTTTGTGATGGGTTTGTTTGATAAAGGATGGGTGCTGTACAAACAAATGAATGACTGGGGAGTGCAGCCTGATGTAGTGACTAATAATATCTGATCAGTAATTATTGCAGGGTAGGGAAGTAGATGCTGCTTTGATGCTTTTGAATAGCATGGCAAGTAGCAATTTAGCTCCTAATGTTTGCTCTTACACAGTTTTGATTGATGCTCTTTACAAGCAGAATAGGCTGGTGGACGTGGATGAATTGTACAAAAAAATGCTGGCCAATGGTATTGCTCCTAACCATATATTATCTTTATCCTCTTGAAGCGCTGCCCTAAGGGAAGGTGCTTGAGCTTGCTCTGATGTTGTTGCGTGAATTTGCCAAGATTGAATGTGGTATTGATCCTTTGATTCTCTCAAAGTCGGCTACTCTGAATTATACTGGGGATTTGAATAAAGAGATTGAGCTTCTGCTTGGAAAAATTGTGAAAAGTGACCCAAATCTTGCTAACATGGCATTTGGAATTTATATCAATGCCCTGTGCAGGGGAGGAAAAATTGAAGAAACTTTCCTTTGCTTGTCTCAATTTGTTAGTTTTGGATACAAACCTTTCGTTCTTACTTGTAACATGTTGATAAATTGCTTCTACCAGGCGGGTCATTACAAGAAGGTTAAAACAATAATTGAACTTATGCGAGATACTGGTATTGTTGCAAGTATGAGAATTTATATATTTGTGGTAGAGGATACTGTAAATCGGGCTATCTAAATTCCGCATTGGACATTTTGGACCATATGGAGGTTAGAGGACCAAAACCCGGTGTTGCAATTTATAATGCAATTATTGATTGTTTGTGCAAGAAGAAAAAATACTTGAAGCAGAAAATATGTTCCTGAGAATGTTGGAGGCAGGTGTAGAGCCTGATGATGTTGTCTTTACAACAATTATCAATGGGTACCTTCAGAATGGAAAACGTGACGAAGCTTGTGAACTTTTTGCAATGTTCTAAAAAACATTAGGCGCTAGTGGGGTGGTGAGGGAGCACCACGAAAAAAGAGTGTAGAACATAACCACTTTTCTTTTTCTATTTTGATTCAATTGTTTTTTGTTTTATTTCTAAATCCTTTGTAAACAATGAAAGTGAAAGCAACTAGGTCATTCGTGTATCTAGTTAGTCTGTATACTATTATTTCGTAACATTAGGTAAGAAGATTCGAGAAAAATATGTATTTTATGGGAATTTAAAAAGGTAATCTATTTGTATTTGGTATTTTTGGCTTAATTTTTTCGAGTCGATACTCAATCATGTCCTCGTTTTTTATGATTGAATGTCCCCCTTTAGTGCCATATTTAATAATTTCGGAATTTTTTTTCTAATAAATTAATTGTAAAATTTGAAAATTAGAATCGAATTAAGAAAATTCAAAATTTTTTAGTAGCATTCGTGCATGCCAAATATATCATACTAAATCAAATAAAAGAAACAAAAACAAAAACGTAAAATTAAAATTAAAATTAAAATTAAAAAAATGTAAATAAAAGCGTGTTGTAGAAACATATAGGATCGTATCCTGATATTTATTTTTATCTTGAATTTGGCATTTATGTTACGATAATGTAATTGCGGACGAAATCGATTTTTAAAACCTTTGCAGTTCAGATGAATAACTCGTATCATGGAACAATAATTGATACCCATCTCCAAGCTTTCTCCACCAAACTTTAGTACCATGCTCCAAGCTTACCACCACCATAAGTTTTACTCTTGAACAAATCTTGGCAACTAAGAATTGGCTACGTTTCTCAATATTGGTAACAAAAATTTCCAACAAAATTCAACTCTTGAAATTTTGTTTTAGGAAATTATCAACGCCATAAACTATCCTTAACTCTCAAGGGTTAGTTTGATATACATAGTTTAGTGTTTAGGTTGTTTTTAAGCTTGGTTTCAAGGCCAAATATATTGAAGAAATTATTATTCCTCTTCTTAGCAATTATTTTCCTAAAAGGACAAAACCATTGCTTTCCTTTTTGTAGGAAATTCTCTAATTTTTTTAAATCATATATAGAGACATAATTTATAGGGATATGTCCCTTAGAATAAAATGATATAATCCTTTAATAAGATTGGACATAGCTTTTAATATGAAAGAATTTCTTGAAGGGGTATAACTCTTAAAGGATTACATTTTTTTTTAAACGTGTTTTTACAAAGGCAACCTTCCATGTCTGAAAATAAGTCCTTAGGTTCTCATTTTCATCCATTCATTCTTTTCATTAGTCCTTAGACATTAAAAGAAAAATGTATAGTTTAGAGAGTTTTCAACATTTACAAGTTCGTGTTCTTGAAGAAATGAGTGTCTATTTTTTTTTTATAAGCAACGGCTAAGTATTCTGGGAGGACATTAGCCAAGAGATTCGTAAAGAGCACCAAGGTGAGGCTAATAAGCTCTTAAAGATGGAGACTACTCGAATTGGTTTCAGATCTTCATCTTTAACAAAATAAGTTTTTCAGGTTCTTCTAAGTTTTTGTGTTTTTTTTTTTTATTAGGTAGATTGCAGGTTTTGTTATTTATTATTTTGTTTGAATTATGCATGTTAAAAGTGATAAATAACACATCATCCCTACAATTTTAAGAACGTATTGTAATCTTTGTACTGTAAATATGATTTTTGCATGATTTTAAAAGAACATGCTTTGACAAAAAAAAAATGAAAGAAGGAAAAATATTTGTGTATGGTTACTTTTCATATCACATGACAAAAGAGAATTAAAATAGTTAAATTCAACCACCCATAGTATACAAATAAAGTAAAATAAAATAAAATAAAAATTATTATAGTATTATTTTTAGTATTTCTACGTTGTATAAGTACCTAAAAATTATTTAACACACATGATTCTTGTAATTTGGAATCTGTAATTTAGTCATTAGTTATTAAATTAACTTAGGAACTAATCATATAATGAACAAATTTTTAACTAAAATTATAAACTTGGTTATTATATATTTAAGTTAACTAATTATTTTCAATTATCACATATTAACAAAACAACGTTAAGTGATAAAGTTAATAGTAGGTGATAAGTGCATGAAAACGTACTTTAAACATCACTTATTCAGGTTTATTGTTAAGTATTTAGTAATATATCTTATATTTTATTATATAATTTTTATCATTATTATAATTTAAAAAGTATTTGTTATTTAATTATTTGTTGTTATTGTAGGAATTGAATAAAGGAAAGAGAAGCCATACTTGAAGAGAGTTGACCAAATCAAAGAATAAAAGAGCAAAGTGGACCATTATGTTACAAAGAAGTGGCATGAAAAGAATGAATTTTGGAGAAAGGAAGACTAGTCAACAAAGGCTTACACATATGGACCCTCTTACTAATAAAAGCCATGAAAGTGGCGTGAAAATAAAGAAAGTGTAGAGAGAACCAGAATTGTTGACTTTACAAAATTAAAAGAGAAACATCTTTGACTTTGGAGAGAACCAAGTTGCATGAGCCCATAGAATCATATTAGGATTCAAGATTTGTTTTTATTATAAAAGCCAAAGCCGGCTGTTGTGCGTGAATAGAGAGGCAGCGCAAGAAATAAAAAAATAGAAGCTACCGAGTGAAGTAAAAAACGCAAGGAGTGCCGAGAATAAAGATTGAAGAAGAAGCAGTGCCGAGAAGAGAATGAGCGCATTACACGATGTCTCTCAGATCCGTCGACATTGTTTTCTTCCTTCAGCATGTAGAACTAATCTCCTAAGCAAAGCTAAGGATGAACTCTTGTATTTGAATTTCTATGTTTAAGTTTTTGATTCTTAAAGACCTTTTAACATTTAATATAATTAATGTTTATTATTCTTTATTATCTTTCGATTTATTAGCTCAGAATTGTGTTTTTTCAAATCCCATATAGATCCAGTCATGCTTATTCTATGTGTGGTTTGCGAACTCAGTTGTGAGTGGTAAAAGTTTTTTATGTGTTGGTCTTCTGCGCAGTATTGCCTAAGGGTATATTGTCGACATTAGATAACTCGTAACGATGACTTTTTGTGTTGTTAACATAGAGAAAATAATCATTAATTACCTTAGAATTTAACATGCGTAGAATTGAATATTTTCCGGTTGTTGGTTTAGGATGTGAAACCCTCAACTGAGTAATAACGGGAATTAATAACTAAATATATGAGTTTGATGCAAGAGGGATTTCCGACGCTTTGCTGATTATCTCTGTTGATTCTCTTATTATCTTTTCATTATTTTATTTATCTTTACTTTAATTATCAATTTATTCGTTTTCTTTATTTTAGTTATTACTTCCGTTTTGTTTGAGTAAATTAGTTCATGTAACCATCTCTCTGAGGAATCAACACCCCAGCTATATTGCGATAACCGCAAGTTATTTTTTAGTGTAATCAGTAGGAATATAATTTTTGTTATATTTTTTGTTGAGAATTAAGTGAAACACAAAGAATGAATTTCTAAGATTGTATATTGAGAAAGTGACTAAGGAAATTCCGATACTAAAGCGATAAGAGTCTAAGAGGGTAGAAATTTAAATGGTTATGTATCACACCCCTGGAAATCCGAGCATACGATCAGCGGGAGAATGGCTTGGTCATCACCCTGAACCTTGACTGGCACACTGGACTCGCTAACTGGCTAACTATATGCATAGTTATAAAGCAAATGAGTGTTGCGACAATTAAAGTATAAAGAAATCGGATTCGCATGTCATTAATAATAGGTATGCATGGACATATATATATATATATATATATATATGAAGTATGGTTAGGGTAAATGAAAGTCTTGGAATGAAATATGCATGTATATACATGTGTTATCATTTTTAGAAGTGGTGTTAAAATTAAGAATATTTTTTTTAAGATTCAAGTGTTTTTAAGAAAAGTTTCAGATGTTTTCAAATAAAATGTATTTCAGAAAAAGTGTTTACAAGTTTTGAAATACAGAACATGGTTTTATGTTTTTCGGGACATGAGGGAAAAACTCACCCCAGTATGTAACTTGATACAGTTGGAATTAACGGATTCAGAAACATGTGCACATGTAGAGGACTGGGGGACGACGATACGTAACACCTTCAGATCCTAGTTCAGGACTAGGGATGACAGTTGCCCCGAAATCCTGGTTTTTGAGCTTGAGTGGTAGCATAGATCCGTATCCCCAGCTCCAATTTGTGGCTTGGGGGACGGCGATACGTAACGCCCCAAGACCACCAGTTTCAGAGACAGTAGTGGCATGCTTTGGGGGACGGTGATACGTAACGTCCTCATACGTCCAGTTTTTCAGACAGAGACACAAAACTCATAGAAAGTTTTCAGTTTTCATATACATATTTCAGTTTTCATATACAGTTTTCAGTTTTCAAATATAATTTTCAGAAAGAGCTTTTAGAAAAGAAAGTTTCCGGAAACAGCAGATTTATAAGAGATTCAGAATTTTAAAAGCAAAACCAGTTTTCAAGTAAAGCTTTCAACAAAGAATTTTCATAAAGGAGTTTTCAGAAAGTTTTTCAGAAAGTATTTTCTAAAACATAGCATGTTAAAGTATAGTATAGTTTACAAGTCATGCATATAAATCATACATTTTGGTTATCATTTGAAAATGCATATAGTTGATATTATGCATGATAACATTAGTACATTCATATGTAAGTTTTTCAGAAAAGATTTTAAAGTAATAGTTTATAAAAGCATGGCATATTGAGTATAGTATAATTCATAAGATAAGTATATAGATCATACATTCTAGAAATCATTTGAGATGCATGTAGCTGACGTTAATGTAAGATAGTATTATCATGTTTATATGTATTTTTGAACGATTTATGTATGAGTTGTATGTTTACATAAGAGGAATCATTTGTGAATAATAAAACATGATGATATAATTATATTTACACATGTATGCATGATTGAAGATTGTGTAATGAAGTCTTATAGGAAGAATATTTCATAAATCTGATTTGATGATATTTCAATGAAATAAAAGAAAGATAATTATATTAAGTGCCCAAAATAAATTAGCAAAGAATGAATAGGAAATAGAAAGATATCAGAGAGCGCATCAAAAGAGCGTGATGGGTTTTGATATGACTGTTATGATATAGAGACTTGACGCGTATATTATGGATATATGAAAATATAACTAGTAAACAGAATTAAGATATGTGTGATTAGACTAAAATGAGTTTAATAAATGGCATGTTGGTAAAATGGATAAGAATTAGTTAGTAACTCAGACTCTGTAAATATTTGCATGGCAACTTAGACAGTTAGGTTAATACATAACATGATTCAGATCTTGTATGTGTTTGACAATCATTAATGAACATAGTTACTTACTGAGTCTTATGACTCACTATCCAATAGTGTTTGAGTTTTGGCAGGTTGGTGACCTAATCGGTCTACCAAAGACACCAAAGCTTGAGGAGTCGGATAGCAGTACTGCAGTCATCCATTCACCAAGTCTTGGGGGGATTTAAGTGTAGTTGTAAAGAGTTCAAGTCTGTATAAGTTATGATTGTAAATTTTTTTGTTCATATGCATTTTCGGGCATGGAGCCCCTGTTGTATTATGTCTTTTCATTATTTAGTGTTATGTTTTGTGTTTGGGCCCTATAGGTTGTTTGGAGGTGCTGGACTTTGATCTAGGTCGCATGACTCTTAGCAGAGGTCATGCCGGATTTTTGTCAAAGTCAGAGGCTTATGGAGGCAGGATTAGCCTGTCTCATGCCGATAGCATCTCCTGTAGCGGGATGTTACAAAGATGGATCCCGCTACAGGATAGTTTAAGCATAAGTCCAATGATGATATTGTTTGTTTTAATGAAATCTTAGAAACGATAAGTCCTTTAATGTACTTTTATGTAATGCTTTGAGTATTTTATCTATGTTAGACTCGTAAGCACTTAATTATAAGTTCTTAGCAGTGGAAGCCTGAGTAGTTGGCAAGGTGACTAGTTGAAGAAATTGCATGTCGATGAATGACTGTTTGTTTAGATGTCTATCATGACTTGCTTGTGTTATAATGTGTGGTATGGTTGAAAATAAAAGAAAAGTCTCTAAAGAAAAAATTAAGCCACCTATAACCGATAAGCGTGAAGCTACCCATGGGTGAGTATTAGGACCAATCATGAAGAGAAACGCTACCTTAAAGGTAGGTGTGTTGAAAAAATCAGAAAGAAAAGCAAAAAAGGAGACAAGGAAAGAAAAAGAGAAATCATACCATATTGAGCACAGAAAAGCAATTACAGAACTTAATTGAGATATCTAGGGTTGGTTTGATCCATCGATCCCAATTTTTAAACAAAATCATTGAGTTGGCTTACCTAGGAATAAAGCTATGAACGAACCTTTACACAGACACACTATGAGTCTGGCTTAGATGATTTATTCAAAGAGTTAGATTTGAGTTACGTTGAGTACTTTGAGGTTCTCTGGTTTCATTACTAGGCATTTTTTTTGGACAATAATATGCGAAACTATTGGGACTATTTAATTTTTATTTATGCAAGATTGTGTGTTTTGAATAACGTTGTGGGTGTCGTTGTTGTAAGCCCTCACGAGGCTATAACTTATCCACTAGGACACCTAGAGGTTTAAGGCTTGTTGCATACGCTAAATGTAATCTTGATCCCTACGAAAGTGGCTTAGATAGTTTTAATTTATTTATTCAGTTTATTTTTATTTTATTTTTCACTTGAAATGCTAGGGACTAGCATAAGCTGGTTGGAGATTGTGATAAGTGCATGAAAATGTACTTTAAACATCACTTACTCGGGTTTATTTTTAAGTATTTAGTAATATATCATATATTTTTATATATAATTTTTATCATTATTCTAATTTAAAAATTATTTGTTATTTAAGTATTTGTTGTTATTGTAGGAATTGAATAATGGAAAGAGAAGCCATAATTGAAGAGAGTTGACCAAATCAAAGAATAAAAGAGCAAAGTAGGCCTTTGTGTTACAAAGAAGTGGCGTGAAAAGAATGAATTTATGAGAGAGGAAGACTCATTATTGACTAGTCAACAAAGGCTTGCACACGTGGGCCCTCTTGCTACTAAAACCCATGAAAGTGGCGTGAAAATAAAGAAAGTATAGAGAGCCACAATTGTTGACTTAACAAAATTAAAAGAAAGCATATTTGACTTGGGGAGAACCAAGTTGCATGGGCCCATAGAATCATATTAGGGTTTAAGATTTGTTTATTATAAAGCCAAGGCCGGCTGCTGTGCGTGAATAGAGAGGCAGCGCAAGAAACAAAAAAATAGAAGCTGCCGAGTGAAGTAAAAATGCGCAAGTATGTCGAGAATAAAGGATGAAGAAGAAGCAGTGCTGAGAAGAGAAAGAGCACATTACACGATGTCTCTCTGATCCGTCGACGTTGTTTTTCTTCCTTCGGCATGGAGACCTAATCTCCTAAGGCAAAGTTAAGGATGAACTCTTGTATTTGAATTTCTATGTTTACGTTTTTTACTCTTAAAGAACCTTTTAACGTTTAATATAATTAATGTTTATTATTCTTTATAATCTTTCGATTTATTAGCCCAGATTTTTTTTTTCAAATCTCATATAGATCCAGTCATGCTTCTTCTATGTGTGGTTTGCGAACTCAGTTGTGACTGGTAAAAGTTGTTTTATGTGTTGGTTTTTCGGCTGCAATATTGCCTAAGGGTATATTATCGTCGTTAAATAACTCGTAACAATGACTTTTGTGTGCTGTTAACATAGAGAAAATGACCGGCGTAAACACACACGTATAACGCAAGCGTACGTATCGTTCAAGTAGTAAAAAATATCGATCCCACGAGGACTTAATTCCTACTATTGTTATTAATTATTGAATCTATTTATTTACAGATATCTAATTAAATGAAGAGAATGATTGTTTGATTGGTTGAAAGTGGTTTAAAAATAAATAAATAAATAAAAGACAAAAGAAAATACTAAGGAAAATAACAAAAGACACACAAGATCTAGAGTTGTGATTTATTCCAATACCATTATAAGATGAAGTGATTATTTTATAGTTAGGAAATACAATGATTTATTAACCTGGAACACGAAATTATGCGAAAGCATCTGTCGATGGTCAGACACAAATATCCAGTATAACCCAATTGAACCATATTCCTATGTCAACCACATTATCTGGATTCATTAAGATTAAGTTCCAATTATGGCTACCCTACTCGCCCGACAGGTATATTCCTATCCTGTAAGGAAATCTATTAAAGGGTTATCTATCCTCAAGAAAGATCGTGGGCTATTGAGTCTAAGGTTTTAAACTTAAAATCCCTATGTCTAGTTCATTTTAAGTTTACCTAATCAATTTTATTAATGGTCAATTAATAAAAAGCATTAAGATTAAGACTCAATAAATAAATCTTTATATTACCCAAACTATAATCTAACCCTTATAAACTGGTGATATTGAAATTCATCACAACCCCAGATAACTATTTAGTTACAACACATAATTAGGGCTAGTAAAGACATAAAAGTAAAAGACATAAAGTAAAAGCTGAAAAGTAAATTACAATAAAATAAAATGCTAAGGTAAAAGGAATTACTTTACTACTACTATTTAGATATCTCCCATAAAAAAATATAAACTTGTGATAAATTAACCAACCGACCAGTATAGCGGTTTCCTTGATTAGTCAGGTTTAAAACCAGATTAAATAATTTTGCCAACCGACCAATATAGCGGTATCCCTTATTATCAGTATTTTAAATAGTAAATATATCTTTTTAAGGGAGATTAATCTAAATAGCAATAGTAAAATAATTACCTTTCACCTAGCATAGGGAAGTTACCTCCTCATAGTGAATAGTAAAAACTGTAAAAGTAAAGAAAGTAAATTACTATTATTACAAAAAGTAATTAAAATTATTACAAAACTAAAAATTAAAAACTAAAATATATTCTAGAGAGAGAAACTCCCTAATTACATAGAGAGTGAGAGAGAAAGGTGTACTAAAAACTGAAAATTCGCGCTCTATTTATAGTAAAATTTTTCACTGTTCGAGAACTTTTCGCGTCGCGACGCCCAGGAGTTCAGCGTCGCGACGCTGGATTTGTCGACGTGGCACGCTGAGAAGGCGACACGTAGCAAGGCGGCTGACTGTTTAGAGCGACACGTGTCATGGCGGCTAAGACTCAATTATTATGCTGACGTCATTGGTGACGTGTCACTGTTCATGACGTCATTGGTGACGTCATGATGATGTGGCGTGCTGACGTGGCGATGACATGTCGCTGGCGTGTGTTGCAATTGTCGGCACAATAGGATTTCGACACGTGGTGACACGTGTCACGCTGTGATTGGCTGATGCTGACGTGGCAAGTTGACTCGGTTGACCTGCTGACGTGGACGATGATGTGGCATGACACGTGGCAAGGTTGACTTGTTGACCGATGATGTGGCTGATGACGAGGCGACACGTGGCAAGTCAGAGTGTCGGCAGCATATGATGCTGACACGTGGCACGGCGCATGTTAGCATATTCGTTGTGATGGTGACACGTTGCACGGCGCATGTTAGCAAAGTCAAACTTCTCAAATTGTTGACCGTTGACTAGGCGCATGTTAGCAGATTCGACTCACTCACGCTGGCGTCGGCGGCGCGCAGTGTTCCAGCGTCGCGACGCGCAGAAGACTAAAATATCCCTGTTGACGCATTTTTGTCCGGTTTTGCCCCAATTTGCCTCCAGTGCTGTCCAAACTTTATTTATCTGCAAGATAACAATAAAACACATCAAAACGTTCATAAAACTCAAGAAACTATACAAAATTTAAGTTAAATGAGTGGGAAATAGTGATATAAATACCACTCATCACACCCCCCAAACCTAACATTTTGCTAGTCCTCGAGCAAAATACAAAATAAAATAACATAACAAAATTTAACTAAGCCACTTTCGTAGGGATCACGGTTGCATTTAGCATATGCAACAAGCCTTTAAACCCCTAGGTGTCCCTAGTGGACGAGTGTAGTCTCGTGAGGGTTTACAGCAATGATACCCACAAACATTTTACAAAAGTAAAAATGTATTAAAACTAATGCACACAAAGCAAAAAGACAAGCGAAAAGAGAATAAAGAAAGTTAGTAACTAATCAGGTGAAACTTCTACTACAAGTTACTAGTTATTTTGTTTCTTTCTAAATTACCGAATAAGTAATTCTCCGATTATTTTTACCATTCTTCATATACACTACACAACCAACAAAATATAATCAACTCATTTTTGCCCACACACAGTCAGTATAAGTAGTAAGTAAGAGATATTTTTGTCCTAAAGTTCTATCAGATTTCGCACCTTTTTGTAGCAATGGAGTAATTTTTTTCTGATTTTTCTGATTTTTTCTTTTTTTTTGCTTTGCTTTTCTGAATTTTGACTTTTTATTTATATACAATACCTTCCGTCTATGTAGCGAGCTTTGGGTCGGTGGCTCCCAAACCAGTTGGCTTTAGGGCACCAGGTGTTAAGACACCCCTACGAACTTAATTACTCAGACTTCAGATATAATATATATTTTTGTAGCATCTTCGATCCATTGTAGCGAGCTTTGGGCCAATGACTCCCAAACCAGTTGGTTTTAGGGCACTAGGTGTTAAAACACCCTTACAGACTTAATAACCCGGATCTTAGATACTTATTTTTGTACATCAGAAATTTTTTTTTTTTTTTTTTTTTTTTTTACTCCATCACTTTTTAGAGATGTTTCCTCCAATTAAACTATAGCACGGAATATTACAAACTTTTCAATTTTAGCTCATGTCCGTATGTTTCCATGTAAGTTCATAATACCTGTCAACTGAACATATGAAGATCCATTTTAGTCAGTGTTAAGGAGAATTCACAAATTAAATAATTCAAAAGGAAATAAACAAAAGATAACTTATTTCGAAATAAATGATTTGAAATACGTCTCAAGAGTGGAAACTCCTTACTCGGCTATTTCTTACCAATTTCACCACCTTTTTAGTTAAAATAAAAACACAAAAATGCAAATTTTTTTTGTAATTTTTGAAAATTTACAATTTTTTTTTTTTTTTTTTCGAAAAATTTTGGACTAAAATAAAACAACAATACAAACAAGTACTATTAACTATACCTCACCCCCCAAACCTAAATGAGACATTGTCCCCAATGTCTTAAACAGTAGAAGAGAAGTTTATAAGGTCGTACCTGGTTAGCTGAAAATTTACAGGAAATTTAAAAGTTAAGATCCAGATTAATTCTACGCCTCTTACCACGATCGTCCTCGGACCATTTTATCTTGAAAGGAGAGGGTCAACTTGTGGTTCATAAGCTACGAGTTGGTCTATTAGATCCGGAGCATTTCTGGCAGTGAAGAGGAGTTCTTTCATAGGTTTCGACACGAACCCATTTCCTCCGAGCATCATCAAGAAACACACAAAGAAAATCATAAAATCCATCAACGTTGAGCAGTCCAAGCGGTTTCTGTGTATATTCAGGTTCGCCCAAGATAGTACTATAAAAATTTCCTCCAATGTGCCCAAGCCACCTGGCAAAGCGATAAAAGCATCAGCACGGTTAATCATTTCTACCAGTCGTTCAGACATACCTGGCACGATCAGTTCCTCTCCGTTTGATGATCCAATAAGATTTGCCTCTGCCAAGGGTTTTGGTATGATTCCCAAAACATGACTGCCTCCTTCCTGTACAGCCTTTGAAACGATCCCCATAATCCAAGATTTCCTCCGCCATATATTAAGTGCATATTCTTGCTGCTAAGACTCGACCCAATTCATGTGCTGCTTCTATGTATTGTGGTTTAGTACCAACAGTACTACCGCAAAACACACAAATGTTTTCAACTCGTCTTCTTGAAGTGGTTTCCATTTTTTACTCTGGATGTCTTCAAAAGTGCAATGACGGGGTAATTTATAGTACCGAAAAGGGTAATAATAGTATAATCACTAATATCTTCCAAAGGACGATTGTTAGCTAAACAACAAAATGAATCGTGAAAGGTCAAAAAGTCTGGATCCTGTCTACGAAAATAAAGATAATTACAAAAGAAAAGTGAATCAAAGCAAAATTAAGGCAACGGAATTGTGTATGCAATACGCCACTCGCATAGTATAAATTCATTAGGATGTGTCTCAAGACTTAATTCTTTTACTCAGCCATCACAAATGAATTAACTCTCTTCTTTTTTTTTGATTGTCAATCACAATTCCTTCTATATTAAAATGCTCCGTTTGTGCTTTTCTCTACAAAAATAACACACAAAATTAAAAAGTTCACACTATGTATACACAAAAGATTTTAGAAGATAATACCTAGTCAGCTGAAATTTTACAGGAAAATTACCGATAGGAAAAATTTATGTCCAATTTTTTTTTTACCACGATCGATAATTGACTATTTTTTTAGTGAAAATTTCGACAGAGTCTCCTCTAAAAATTTAAAATCTCCCCAAATTCATCCTAAAACTAACACTTCAAAAATCACCACAATGTCAAACTTCGCCCCCAATTCTACAAAATTCCATCCTCATCTGACTCAGAATTCAGCCAGTTATTCACTGCTAAACTTCCAAATTCACAATCCTCCAATTTCAACAAATCAACCACAAACTCATTCAATTTTTGATTATCCCCCCTTTTACTCTGCCAAATTTCAAAACCTGTAACATTCAATTTCAAAATTAACCACACAAATTATCCACAAAAATCAGATCTGATTATGGAAGGTTTTGATCGTGGGTTTGGTGACTGTCTTGGTGATTCACGGTGTGGGTATCTCGGCTTTGGTCGGTTTTGGCAGTGGCGTGGCTGGTGGATCTCGGTGTGTTGCTTGTCTCTCGGTTTGATGTTCACGGCAGATCTGGCTCGGTTTTGACTCGGCGAAGGAAGGGCTCTCGGTCACGGGTTGCTGGTTTGGTGAGTGGTTGCGGTTTGGGCGAGGTGAATCTTGGTGATAGGCTCGGCCATGGTGGGTTTCTGGTTTCTGGTAGATCTCGGCTTCGCAAGGGTGGTGGCTCTCGGTTTTGTTTGGTCGTGAGTGGTTGATGAAGATCGGTTTTGACTCGGCGAGGAAGGGCTCGGTCACGGCGTCGGTGGCTGCTGAGTTTCGGTGGATTCGGCGAAGCTTGGTTCTTGGTGGCTGCTCACGGTGTGGATCTCGGCTGGCGAAGACTCGGTCACGGTGAAGAAGGTAGTGGCTGCCGCGGTGGTGATGGCTGGTTCGGTTCTGGTGGCTCGGTAAAAGCTTGGTGTTTGACATGGCGAGGTTGCGGCTGTGGATCTCGGTTTGATGGTGGTTCGGTTGTAGGTGCGGCTGGTGGTGAAGATAGGTTTCTGGTTTTTGGTAGGTGATTGGTTGAGGATGAAGAAGATGAAGAGTGAAAGGAGATGCTGCCAGCACCCTGCTTATGTCTCTGATTTCGAGTCAGCGTCGCGACGCTAAATTTTTTTTTTTTTTTTTTTTTTTGGCAAAACCATGTCTTGCGACGGATAAATCCATAGGGACGCGTCTCAAAAGATGTCTCCTTACTTGGCCGTCTCCTGGATCAACTTTGTATCTTCGTGATTTTGTCAAATTTTTATTTTGAAAATCCCGCTTGCACTGCCTTTCTTGTTCTGAAAAATTCCGTTTTTAATTTTTTCCTGCAAAACTAACACACAAAATTAAAAAGTTCACACAAAATATGAAAAATAAATACAACAAATTGCATGGGTTGCCTCCCTGCTAGCGCTGAATTTTTCGTCTTCAGCCAGACGTGACTGAAATTCATCTGTTAAGGAGGTTTCAATGTCGTTTTGGATGTCCTATCAAAGACAATCCCGTGAGCGTTGCTTTTGAAGGGTCTCTTCCAACGATAAAGTGGCAGAAATAATTTTTTCTCATTCAATGCTCGTGCCACCTTTTTGACTTTGTTGCTCCAGTGGTTCCTGAAAAGAAAGAAAGAAAATTAGGAGGTCTCGTATGGTGCTTGACTTGGAATGGGAGTTCCATTCTTTCAAGCTTCTGGGTGATTTCTTTGATCAGTACTCCCCAAAACAGCGATGTTTTTCCTGAATGCTCTGGATTTTAATAAGGTCAGACATTTGCTCTTCTATTTGCTCTGCTTCTTGCTCCACCTTTTCTTCACAGATGTATTTTAAAATTTCCATATTCAGTTCTTCATCTGTCATCTGTGAAATACATGTTTCAAAATTTTCAACCTGAAAAGAAATGTTAGATTTTAGGTCTTCATCCTCTGATCTGGTTGAAATGATTAGCTCAGGTAGATCTTCTTCAAACATTTGTGCAATGGAATCTCCAAGATCTTCATTTTGAGGCTTGAAAGTTTGATCCTCCGTTGTTGGTGCAGTTGGAATAAATGGATCAGCTTCCTCCTCGTCAGAGTCGGAATAATAAAAATCAAATCGAGACTTTGCCGGTTCGGGTTCCTGAACTGATACCTCTGGTTGTTGATACTGCTCAGCCTCCTCATCTGTTAAGGTGTCATTGTGGATTTCTGGGTTCTCGAAGGCTTCATCAGTGTCATCTGAAACTGGTTCTTGAGGTATGATGTTCTGGTTTTCTATTAATTGTCTGATCTGATCTGTCATTCTCTGCATGGATTCTGCGTTACTCTGAATTTGTGCATCGAATCGAGCTTCCTGTTCTTTGAACATGTGAATTAATTGATCTTCCTCGGATGGTTCTGGTTCTTGATAAGGATCGAAGGAAGATGGTGGATAAGATGGAAAATGTGATGGTTCTGTGAAATATGTTGGCTCATCATACCATGAAGGATTCTGATAGTTCTGCCACCCTGAATTGTAGTTGTACTCGCAAAAATCGCTTGGGTGGTTACCATTACATATGTCACATCTCCACATTGAGTTCTGTTGAGCAAAAGTAGTATTACTTGGTTCTGTCATCCAGTGATAGTCATTGGGCTCAACAACAGGCCTCAGAAAACCGGACTGTTGCTCCCAGATTTGGGGTGTATCCTCTTGTAAAGTTCGTGATTTTTCAATCTCCCAATAATGTTCCATTTTTTTAATCACCTGAAAACAAAAGAAATAAAAATTACAAAATAAAAGAAAGAAAATTAGATATAAGTAAATTAGATAGCTTCAAAATTAACAACTCAAGTAATATAAGTCCCCGGCAACGGCGCCAAAAACTTGACCGGCGTAAACACACACGTATAACGCAAGCGTACGTATCGTTCAAGTAGTATAAAAATATCGATCCCACGAGGACTTAATTCATACTATTGTTATTAATTATTGAATCTATTTATTTACAGATATCTAATTAAATGAAGAAGAGAATGATTGTTTGATTGGTTGAAAGTGGTTTTACAAAATAAATAAATAAATAAAAAGACAAAAGAAAATACTAAGGAAAATAACAAAAGACACAAAGATCTAGAGTTGTGATTTATTCCAATACCATTATAAGATGAAGTGATTATTTTATAGTTAGGAAATACAATGATTTAAACCTGGAACACGAAATTATGCGAAAGCATCTGTCGATGGTCAGACACAAATATCCAGTATAACCCAATTGAACCATATTCCTATGTCAACCACATTATCTGGATTCATTAAGATTAAGTTCCAATTATGGCTACCCTCGCCCGACAGGTATATTCCTATCCTGTAAGGAAATCTATTAAAGGGTTATCTATCCTCAAGAAGATCGTGGGCTATTGAGTCTAAGGTTTTAACTTAAAATCCCTATGTCTAGTTCATTTTAAGTTTACCTAATCAATTTTATTAATGGTCAATTAATAAAAAGCATTAAGATAAGACTCAATAAATAAATCTTTATATTACCCAAACTATAATCTAACCCTTATAAACTGGTGATATTGAAATTCATCACAACCCCAGATAACTATTTAGTTACAACACATAATTAGGGCTAGTAAAGACATAAAAGTAAAAGACATAAAGTAAAAGCTGAAAAGTAAATTACAATAAAATAAAATGC
>SKCR01009527.1:0-23473 GCA_019454045.1 Zanthoxylum bungeanum
TAATCGATTAATTCTGAATTAATCGTTCTCTCTCTTCTATTTGAATTTTTCCAGATAAATTCTCGCTGTAATTAATCCTAGATTAATTTTTCTCTCTCCTAATTAATCCCAGATTAATTATGTTCGAGTCATACGTCATTGGTGAATCTTCGGGAAGCGACCCATGAGATCATTGGATATGTTTGCAGTAAATTCGGTTCTCGGACTATCCGAACACGTCCGTACCTGGTACAACGTTCTTACCAATTTACGAGACATGGTTGGCTTCTAGCAAAGCGTCGTGCCTACCCAATTCTCTAGAAATATTCTTTAAGGAATATATAATCTTTGTCAGGCATAGTATACGTAGTATTGCGTATTGCAATCCAGTATCGGATGTCACATGCAAGGCCTGAGGCTGGAATAGTGTCTGCCCCGTACGAAGCATATATCATATCACAAACAAATAGTCTCTTTAATCGAATAATCATGACCTTGTCATATTATCCCGATGGTTGCAACACATTAGAGTATCAGTTCTGTATCTCTGCGTGATCATCATCTTCATATGACTGAAGTGATACTTCAGTCTTGACATCACACCCAATACACTACGATTCTCAATAAACCCAGAAGAGGCGTACACAGAACCTATTAAAGTCCCGAACGACCAAAACCAAAGCGTATTGATTGTCGCAAGTACTAGCGATGTAAGTCTCAGGTTAAGACCAAATACACATACCCTGATTCGGATTCCCATAGACACATAGTCATACTACCAATGGAATTCCGAGGGGTCTATCCAGAGCGAAGCTGTTTCTGTACCATCGGTTAACACAACCTCCTATCACACTTCCATAAGTATTCAATACTTAAATATATGAGAACTATGATGTTACACTTCCGTAACACGCACAAGTGCAATGCTAGTCTATTTCGCAGTATCGATGTCCAGTCTCGATAATACTACGACTAGGGATATTTAATGATTAAACCTTTATGGATTGATATTGTCTCATATCTTATTAATCCGGAACTAATCATAAGGACTTTTATCATTTATATATTCAAGTAATCAAATTACAAAATAATAAAATAGCAATTTCCATTGTCACACAGTTAATTTGTACAAAAACCACCATGTCTTTTACAAATAGTGACGCTATGGGTCATAATTGTCCAACAATCTCCCACTTGGCCTATAGCCAGTCACTCAAGCATCTAACACCTGAACTATGTACATGTCGCTCAAACTTTTATTGAGGAATAGCTTTCGTCAGCGGATCTGCAATGTTGTCCTCTAATGCGACCTTCTCGATCTTCACATCGCCACGATGTATGATCTCACGAATCAGATGGAAACGTCGAAGAACATGCTTGGATCGTTGATGAGACCGCAGTTCCTTAGCATGCATTATAGCCCCGTTATTGTCACAATACAATGGAACGGGCTCTGCTGCTAATGGAACTACTCCTAATCCGATTAGGAATTTACGGATCCAAACTGCCTCTTTTGCTGCTTCAGCTGCAGCAATATATTCCGCTTCTATTGTTGAATCGGCAACAGTCTCTTGCTTGGAATATTTCTAGCTTACTACTTGACCGGCGTAAACACACACGTATAACGCAAGTGCACGTATCGTTCAAGTAGTATAAAAATATCGATCCCACGAGGACTTAATTCCTACTGTTGTTATTAATTATTGAATCTATTTATTTACAAATATCTAATTAAAGGGATAAGAGAATGATTGTTTGATTGGTTGAAAGTGGTTTTACAAAATAAATAAATAAATAAAAAGACAAAAGAAAATACTAAGGAAAATAACAAAAGACACAAAGATCTAGGATTGTGAATCATTCTAATATCTATTAAAAGATGAAGTGGTTATCTTAAAGTTGGTAATATATTGATTTATTAACCTGGAACACTAAATTATGTGTAAGCCTCTGTCGATGGTCAGACACAAATACGTAGTATAATCCAATTGAACCATATGTCTATGTCAACCAAATTACCTAGATTCATTAAGTTTAAGTTCCAATTATGGCTACCCCCGCCCAACAGGTATATTCATATCCTGTAAGGAAATCTATTAAAGGGTTATCTATCCTCAAGGAAGATCGTGGGCTATTAAGTCTAAGGCTGAAACCTAAAATCCTTATGTCTAGTTCATTTTAGATTTACCATATCAATCTTATTGGTGATCAGACAACAAGAAGCATTAAGCTTAAGACTTAATAAATAAACCTTTAAATTACCCAACTATAAAATAATCCCTTATAAACCGGTGATATTAAAAATCATCACAACCCCAGATAACTAACACATAACTAGGGCTAGTAAAAACATAAAAGTAAAAGACATAAAGTAAAAGCTGAAAAGTAAATTACAATAAAATAAAATGCTAAGGTAAAAGGAATTACTTTTACAACTACTAATTTAGATATCTCCCATAAAATAATATATAAACTGTGATAATAATACCAACCGACCCATTCTGGCGGTATCCTGATTAAGTCAAATTAAGTCCAACCAGCCATTAAGGCGGAACAAAAATAAATTTACCAACCGACCAATATAGCGGTATCCTTGATTAGTCAGGTTTAAACCAGATTAAAATTAAATTACCAACCGACCAATATATCGTTATCCCTTATTAAGTCAATATTTTAAATAGTGAATATATTTTTAAGGGAGATTAATCTAAATAGCAATAGTAAAAGAATTACCTTTCACCTAGCTGAGGAAATTACTTCAACATAGTGAATAGTAAAAACTGTAAAAGTAAAAAAGTAAAAATTAAAATTACTATTATTACAAAAAGTAATTAAAATTATTTACAAAACTAAAAATTAAAAAAAACTAAAAAAATAAAAAATAAAAATTCTAGAGAGAGAAATCTCTCTTTAGAGAGAATTCAAGAGAGAGATAGGTGTTGAAATCTGAAATTTCGCACTGAATTTATAGGCAAAAATTTACTATTCCAGCGTCGCGACGCTGAATTTTGTCGACGTGGCATGCTGAGGAGACGACACGTGGCAAGGCGGCTGACTGTTTAAAGCGAACGTGTCATGGCGGCTAACTCTCAATTATTGTGATGACGTCATTGATGACGTCATGCTGACGTGGCGCTGACGTGGCGCTGACGTGGCGAGGCGGCTGAGATCAATTGTCGGCACAATAGGATTGCGACACGTGGCGACACGTGTCACGTTCTGATTGGCTGAGGCTGACGTGGCACATTGACTTGGTTGACCTTGTGACGTGGCTGATGACGTGGCGTGACACATGGCGAAGTTGACTCTTTGACCGCTGACATGGCTGATGATGAGGCGACATGTGTCAAGTCTGATGTCGGCAGCATATGATGATGACACGTGGCACGGCGCACGTTAGCAGATGAGATCTGATGGTGACACGTGGCACGACGCATTTTAGCAAAGTCAAACTTCTCCAAATTGTTGACCGTTGACCTGGCGCACGTTAGCAGATTCGGCTCACGCTGGGCGGCGCGACGCGGAAGGTATTGACGTCGCGACGCGAAAAAGACTAAAATATCCATGTTGACGCATTTTTGTCTGGTTTTGCCCCAAATTGCCTCCAGTGCTGTCCAAACTTTATTTATCTACAAAATAACAATAAAACACATCAAAACGTTCACAAAACTCAAGAAACTATACAAAATATTAAGTTAAATGAGTGGGAAATAGTGATATAAATACCACTCATCACTACTCCGTTGTTCAAATAAAATATGTACCCAGATTGCGACTTACAGTCGTCTTTATCAGTTTGGAAACTTGCATCAGTATACCCAGTTACCTCAAGTTCTCTATCTCCATAGATTAAGAAAGCATCCTTAGTTCGTCTAAGATACTTAAGGATATTCTTAACCGTCATCCAGTGACCATCACCTGGATCGGCCTGATAGCGACTACACATGCTCAAAGCATACGAGACATCAAGTCGCGTACATATCATGGCATACATGATCGATCTGACTGCCGAAGCGAATGGGATCCGACTCATGTTGTCTCTCTCATCTTGAGTTTTAGGACACATGTCCTTAGATAGAGTGACACCATGTGACACTGGCAACAGTCTCATCTTAGACTATTCCATGTTGAATCTCTTCAACACTTTGTCAATTTACGTGCTCTGGGAGAGTCCAAACAGCTTTCTAGATCTATCCCGGTATATCTTTATTCCTTGAATAAAGGTTGCTTCTCTCAGATCCTTCATGGAGAATTTTAATGAAAGCCAAGCTTTCACCGATTGGAGCATGGTAATGTCATTGCCAATAAGCAATACATCATCAACGTAAAGGACAATGAATGTCTGTGCGCTCCCACTAACCTTCTTATATACACAAGGATCATCCTCGTTTTGAATGAAATCATATTGTTTTATGATCCCATCAAAACGTTGGTTCCAAGAACGCGATGCTTGCTTCAATCCATAAATGGATCGATTTAACTTACAAACCTTGTTTGCAAGTCTTGGTACAACAAAACCGTCAGGATGTTGCATATAAACATCCTCCAAAAATTTTCCGTTAAGGAAAGTTATTTTGACGTTCATCTGCCATATTTCATAATCGAAATATGCAGTAATAGCAAGCATTATCCGAATGGATTTAATAATGGCAACAGGTGAAAAAGTTTCATAATAATCGACACCATGTCGTTGACGATACCCTTTTCGCTACAAGCCTAGCTTTGTACGTTTGTATGTTGTCATCCATGTCGGTCTTCTTCTTGAAGACCCATTTGCAACCAATAGGCTTTACGCCTTCTGGTGCATCAACCAGTGTCCAAACTTGGTTGGTGTACATGGAATCCATTTCGGACTTCATGGCTTCTTGCCATAAAGAGGAGTCGATATCTTGTATCGCTTCCTCATACGTAGCCGGCTCCTCATCCTCAATAAGATTAATATCCACATGAGGTGAGATCAAAAACCCATACCTCTCAAGTTGTTGTTGTGATATTTTTATATCGTATCGCAAGTGTACGATGTCAAGTTTTAGTATAAATGAGTGAAAGAGTGTCGAACCCACAAGGATTGCGTTAACTCGCACTAAGTACCACAATTGATAATCCTAACTTTATTTAGAAAATAAATAATAAAGATTTAATTAAATAAATAAACATAAAAATAATTGGATAGGAGGAACTAATACGATAGAGATTCTGGATCTTGATTTCACCTAGTTGTCGCCTATGTATTTGTTATACCAATTAATCTTTGTTCAGTTATATTATTTATAAGTCAAGATTCCTAAAATATCCACTCCCTCTCTCGAGTGCCGAGTGAAAATATCATTAACTATAGACTTCGATATCTCTATAAAAATCCAATAGTTAACAACTCATTACGATTAGTGATTCTATATTAACGACTTCAAAGGACTACAGATTCTCTCGAACTCTATAAAATCCTAGGCTATATTCTCTAGATCCATTCAAAATTCCCTCTCTCGAGTGATAGATTTCAAACAAGTATCATCATATTTGTGGCTAACAAACACAAAGCATTAAACTCAAAAGAATATAAATAAATCAATAAAACTTTATAACAAAATTGATAAACAAAATACAAAGTTCAAGCATAGATTACATCATTCTCCTGAATTAAGAAGTTAATTTATGATAAAAGATAAAATCAATGATAAACAATTCATGAATCTAATGGAAATCATTAGAGTTCTAAGAAAGAAACAAGAAGATAAAACCCGAATTGAATCTCTTCCTCCTCGGATGTCACAGCCTTTGTCTCCTATTGTCGCTCTTCAATCCTCTCCTTGGATCTCTAAAAATATGTATTTATGTTTTTTGCAGTGTATTAGCCTCCTCATTGAGTATTGGACGAATTGTTCTATTTATAATAGAGGTTATGAGTCATTAAACATCTAAAAAACCCTAAAATCCTATTTCTGGTCCGCGAGGGACGCTGCGGCGCCTAACAGTGGGCGCTTCAGCGCCCAACTCACATGAAAATATATGTAAATGACTAGATCTCGTCGAGTAGATGCAAATCGATATATTATGGGTCTCGTAACTCTTTCTAAATCAAAAGTTATAGCGTTTCTAATTTCAGTGTGCAGCTGATGCATGTTTTTGCTGCTTCTTGAGTCTGATACTCCCGATAGGTCCCGAAATACACGTATTTGCTCCATTCTTGATGTTATAATGCTTCCTACAAATAAGACATAAAATAAACTATAAAATACATTAAATGGCTCGAACCATAACAAAATAATAGGCTAAAGATCCTAAAATAAGTTGGTATAAACCAAACACCCCCAAACTTAAGATTTTGCTAGTCCCAAGGAAAAGATAAAATAAAAACTAATTTGAAATAAATAAATAAAAAATAATAAATTAACTAGGCCACTTTCTTAGGGATCACGATTGCATTTAGCATATGCAACAAGCCTTTAAACCCCTAGGCGACCCTAGTGGACGAGTTAGTCTCGTGAGGGCTTACAGCGACGACACCCACAAACGTCTTTCAACACAATCATGCAAAAATATAAAATAAAATAAAAGAAATAATCCCGATAGTTATGCATAATATTGTCCTCAAAGAATGTTTATAAATGAAATCAAAGAATCTTTAAATTACACAATGTAACATAAATTCAAGGTCTTGAGTAAATTATCTAAGCTAGACTCACAGTGTATGTGTGTGTGTAAATGTTCATTCACAGCTTGATCTTTAAGTAAGCCAACTTAATGATTTTGTTTAAAAATTGAGATCGATGGGTCAAACCAACCTAGATATCTCAATTAAGCTTTGTAATTGCTTTATTTTGTGCTCTGTATGGTATGATTTTTGATATCTTTCTTTTTTTTTTCTTGTCTCTTTTCAATTCTCTTTTTTCACTTTTTTTCAACACACTTATCCTTTAAGGTAGCATTTCTCCTCATGGTGGTCTTAATACTCGCCCATGGGTAGCTTCACGCTTATCGGTTATAGGTGGTTTATTTTTGTTCTTTAGAGACATTTTTCTTTTTAACTATACCATACTTCATAACACTAGCAAATCAAGATAGATATCTAAGCAAACGATCATTCATCGACATGCAATTTCTTCAACTAGTCACCTTGTCAACTACTTAAGTTTTCACTGCTAAAAACCTATTTTTAAGTGCTTACGAGTCTAACATAGATCAGTTATTCAAAGCATCAGATAAAAGTAAATCGGGCACTTATCGTTTCTAAAATTTCACCTATAAACAAACAAAATTCATCATAGGATTTATGCTTTACTATCAAAGACTAAAAATAATTTTAATTTTTTTTTTTGAATAAAATAAATAAATAACAAGTTTTTGAATAAAACAAATAAATAACAAGTAAACGACATGCGCACACCACCAAACTTAAAACTTGCATTGTCCTCAATGTAGATAAAAAAAATAAAGAACAAGAGTGATGAACAACACCACTGTGCATAGAGTTGATCAGGCCTCCTACTGGTTAGAATTTGGTTGCGCGAGACCTGCATAAATAGCATGCAAAACAAATAAATAAACAATAGCACACAATAAAAAAGAAAATTAAAATTAAAAATAAAAATAAATAAATGCAAGGGTTGCCTCCCCGCTAGCGCTAAGTTTAACGTCTTCAGCCAGACGCAACCACCCAAATGGTTATGGTGGCTTATACGTAGTGAACCGGGTAATCTCATCTACTTTCTTCTTTGGTATCCACCGGTTCTTATGACATGAAAAAGACAACTTGGCAGGCTGTGGTAATTTATCCATAGATGGTCCCCCACGATATGTAGATTGTCCCCTAGTTAGAAATTCTGGACTGCACATTCGGCAAAATTGGCTTGGTCTCCTTTTAACCTTACAGGGATCATCTCCAGGTGAGCACTGACTTTTCTTTTTCTCTTTTTACGGCGCTTTGGGATTGGTTTCAGGTTTAGCTGTAGAGAATCTTCCTTTATGAATGGTTGCACTATACTCGTAGGTTGCTGAAATACTGATTCACCCTGTCTGGTTTCAACTTCATTCCCTACTATATCTACCCTGTGACATTTTACACCATCTCGAGGACTCGGCATAGCTCTGATAGCACTGAAGATGGCTTCTTTATATTTACTGCCTAAATCATGAGAGATGTTTTTAATCTCTTTTCCGCTCCTAAGGGTTATGACTTGACTTTGCTCTTTGGGGTTGACTTCAGTATTACTATGAAACACCCATTCCTGTTGATTTGCCATGGAAGAAACAAGCAGCCCAATTTGAGCTTCTAAAGATTTCATATTTGCCTCTATATTGCCCATTTGTGTTTCGATGTTATCCAGCCTTGACTCATTCTTCTCAAACCTCTCTGAAGCTGTAGCTACAAACGTACTCATGAGGTCTTCTGAGGAAGGTTTCTGCTCAGCTCTTGGATAATTGAAGCCATGAGGAGGTTGCAAAACGTTCTCCATATCAGCATATGAAAAATTCGGATTATAATAATTAGGCATAGGATTGCAGGATTGCCTCTATAGCTGTTGAAGTTCCGATTGTTCATATACTGTACTTGTTCAAATCCTACTCCTATGTTGGGTAAAAGCATTCCATTAGCATAAGCAGCTTCAATAGACGGTTGGCTCATTTGATTTGTCAATACTCCTAGTTGAGTCGTGAGGGACGATACTTGAGCTATCAGTGCTCCAACAGAATCTGCCATTACTTCTTTTCAAACTCACCTCGTACGAAAAATATAAAACAAATAATAAAATAAAATAAAATAAAATAAATAAATAAATAAATAAAGAAAAAAATAAAACTTAAGACAAAAATAAAGGAAATAAAGAAAATAAGATAAAAACAAAAATAAAAATAAAATTCTAAATTAAAGCTAAGATTACTTGGTAATAGTATTAATGTGAATTGAACAAATAATCCCCGGCAACGGCGCCAAAAACTTGTTGTGATATTTTTATATCGTACCGCAAGTGTACGGTGTCAAGTTTTAGTATAAATGAGTGAAATAGTGTCGAACCCACATGGATTGCGTTAACTCGCACTAAGTACCACAATTGATAATTCTAACTTTATTTAGAAAATAAATAATAAAGATTTAATTAAATAAATAAACATAAAAATAATTGGATATGAGGAACTAATACGATAGAGATTCTGAATCTTGATTTCACCTAGTTGTCGCCTATGTATTTGTTATACCAATTAATCTTTGTTCAGTTATATTATTTATAAGTCAAGATTCCTAAAATATCCCTCTCTCTTGAGTGCCGAGTGAAAATATCATTAACTATAGACTTCGATATCTCTATAAAAATCCAATAGTTAACAACTCATTACGATTAGTGATTCTATATTAACGACTTCAAATGACTACATATTCTCTCGAACTCTATAAAATCCTAGGCTATATTCTTTAGATCTATTCAAAATCCCCTCTCTCGAGTGATAGATTTCAAACAAGTATCATCATATTTGTGGCCAACAAACACAAAACATTAAACTCAAAAGAATATAAATAAATCAATAAACTTCATAACAAAATTGATAAACAAAATAAAAAGTTCAAGCATAGATTACATCATTCTCCAGAATTAATGAGTTAATTCATGATAAAAGATAAAATCAATGATAAATAATTCATGAATCTAATGGAAATCATTAGAGCTCTAAGAAAGAAACAGAAGATAAAACCCGAATTGAATCTCTTCCTCCTCGGATGTCACAACCTTTGTCTCCTCTTGTCGCTTCTTCAATCTCTCTCATTGGAAAAATATGTATTTATGTTTTGTGCAGTGTATTAGCCTCCTCATTGAGTATTGGACGGACTGTTCTATTTATAATAGAGTCTATGAGTCATTAAACATCTTAAAAACCCTAAAATCTTGTTTCTGGTTCGCGGGGGACGCTGCGGCGCAGAACAGTGGGCGCTGCAGCGCCCAACTCACGGGAAAATATATGTAAATGACTAGATATCGTCGAGTAGATACAAATCGATATATTATGGGTCTCGTAACTCTTTCTAAATCAAAAGTTATAGCCTTTTTAATTTCAGTGTGCAGCTGATGCATGTTTTTGCTGCTTCTTGAGTCTGATACTCCCGATAGGTCCCGAAATACACGTATTTGCTCCATTCTTGATGTTATAATGCTTCCTACAAATAAGACATAAAATAAACTATAAAATACATTAAATGGCTCGAACCATTACAAAATAATAGGCTAAAGATGCTAAAATAAGTGGGTATAAACCACACTTATCAGTTGTTTTTTGACTCTCTCCAACCTACGCGGTTCTTGTGTATTCGAAGATTGTAGTACAGTCTCATCCCTGATGAACTGTTCGTGTTCCGTTAAGGATTCTGTGCCAGGAACAATATCACTCCGATTTTCATCGAGTTCTACTTTCCTCCCACTTACCACTGCATTTAGGAATTCATTCTCAAGGAATACTGCATGTAGAGCAACAAATACCTTGTTCTCTTGTGGGTTGTAAAAGTAACATCTTTTGGTTTCCCTAGGATAACCTACAAATAGGCATTTATCCAATTTGGGTTCTAGTTTGATACCTTCCAAACGTTTAACGTATGCCCATCATCCCTAAATCTTTAGGAATGAGAAACCCGGTTTCTTTCCTGTCCATATCCCATACGGAGTCTGTTGAACAGAATTTGACGGAACCTTATTCAAAATAAGTATTACATTGTTCAATGCATATCCCCAAAAGGAACTAGGTAGCTCAGTGCGACTCATCATAGACCTTACCATGTCTAACAAAGTTCTATTCTCCGCGTTCACACACCGTTTAATTGAGGTGTTCCGGGAGGAGTCCACTGTGAAGAATACTGTGGAACACAGAAAACTTCGACGACCTATGCTGTTCTAGGCTCGCGACCTAGTCGGCAGTACGGAGTAGCCATGGGGGACTAAACCGGAGAATAATGGAGTCGCCACCCGGTGTGAACCGGGAAATGAGATTTAAGGCGGCACGCACCCAACAACAATCAAAGGAAGACCTCAAACCATTGGTTTCGGAATGGTCCCTTACTTATGTCACTTGTAATGAAATGATTTGTGTAATAATTAATCAAGCTTAAGTAACACTTATTTCCAAGAGTATCATGTTTCTAAATCCATATGCGCAAAAATAAAACTTACACATAAATTTGCATATATTTCACATCTAAGATTGCATGCTTGAAAGTACATCAAAGTAGCAACGAACATACAACTTCATTGGCATATTGTATTCATGGAAACACAAGCACACACTAACCACACAAGCACACATAGAGGCGAATCAAATAATGGCGAACATGTGATTTCATATTATAAACAAATAGCCATTACATGTCCATGCACAAATAAAAGAGTCAACAAAGTACATAATGCAAGAAGACACTTAAGGATGCAATTAGACATTAAAGTAAGCATGCTATGACGTGGTGCAAAAGAAGATAACTAATATGGACACAACACACATGTGAACACTTTTCCAAGTGTACGTGGAATTGTATCCCAAGTACAGACCGCATTACCGTCCATTCGGAATCGGCTACGGAATTTATGTTTGGGTTTCCATCCGTTATACCACAAGAAATAATACTCAAATGCTATCATAACATCGATATGAATTGTAATACGTTAAGCCGAGACTAAGGTAAATGATGCAACCAACTGAATAAATGTGCTTTTTATTACAATGCGTACGAAGACAAAGATAACTATATCAAACTTAGTATGTTCGATTGAACATATCTTGCATTCAACCGAACACACATCAATCGATGCGGCAAAGCATCGTGGTAAAGGATTTTAACCCCTCCAAATAGGGGACCTTTCATCGCACTAACTAAGCCCATGCGCTCGATTGCATCATGCATACAAATAATTAAAAACAATAATATCAAACTTAGTATGCCCGATTGAACATATCTTGCATTCAACCGAACATACATCAATCGGCGCGGCAAAGCATCGTGGTAAAAGATTTTAACCCCTCCAAATAGGGGACCTTTCATCGCACTTACTAAGCTCATGTGCTCGATTGCATCATGCATACAAAGAAATAAAAAACAATAATATCAAACTTACTATGCCCGATTGAATATATCTTGTATTCAACCGAACACACATCAACCGGCGCGGCGGAAGCATCGTGGTAAAGGATTTTACACCCCTCCAAATAGGGGACCTTTCATCGCACTTACTAAGTCCTGCGCTCGATTGTATCATGCATAAACAAGTAACATGCAGAATTCAAATGACGAAAAATAAATAAACCAAAGCAACATAAAACAAAAGAGGGTGTCGTTTACTCAACGGTACGTGGAGTGTATCCCGAGTACAGATCATACTACCGTCCATTCGGAATCGGCTATGAAATTTATGTCTGGGTTTCCATCCGATATAACCGCGAGAGCTGACATATCTTTCATTTTATTCCAAGGCCACAACATACAATATTTCATAATACATGCATATTTATCTACTCAAGGCCACACCATGCATTTTAACATAATAATCATGCGAACAATACTCAATAAATAATGAAAATAAAACTGAAAACGAGTGTGAAAAATACCCTAAGGTCTACCTTTTATGTCGACTTTCGAACTTCGTTTCACGGCCGTCGGAAGGGGATCACACCGCAACTTTTCTGGTTCACTGGTTCGTATTTTACCTCACTGTTTCGCTGCTCAAGCTACTGTTTTGACTCCATTTTTTCTGTTGTTTTGCTGCCATTTCACTGCCATATGTTGGTCACTGTTTTTGGTAATTTGTTCACTGTTTGGGGACTGTTTTGGGGTATTTTAGGGTACATACAAGGGGCTGTTCCAGGGACTGGTTTACTCTCGGTTACTCACTGTTTTGGGGTGATCTGTTCACTGGTTTTGTGGGGTTAAGAGATACGGTTTGTGGCTGTTCAGGGACTGGTTTAGAGGAGGCATTTATTTGCGTGGATGAGGGGCCACTGAAGGGTCTGTTTTGGTTGTGTGTTTTCTGGCGGCAGTGGGCAGTGTGGTGTGCTGAATTGGCCAAAAGGGTTTGTGTGGCTAGCTGTGAATGTGTGGGTTTCTTTGTGGCATTATGGGGCAGGTGCGCTTGTGACGTGTTGGCTTGTTATGGAGCAGGTGTGAATTGGCTGAGTGCGTTTGATTTGTGTGGCTGAAGGCGAGGCTGATGGCGAGAGGGGGGCTGAGTGGCTTGTGCGTGAGGCAGGCTTCTTTGTGTTGAAGGTAAAGCGGTGAGGGTTAAGGGGCTGTTGCGGTTAATGCGTTAGTGTGTTTTTTAATGGGCATTCGGTGCGTGAGTGTAGTGTTTTAATGGGCAGCCAGGGCGTGGACGATTATGTGGCTTGCTACGGTATTGGCGTGAAGTTGGTTTCGTGAGAGGGCAGGTGTGTTTGGTGGCTTATAGGTGATGAAGGAAGGCCGAGAGAGATACAATTAGTGTATAGAGTTTTTGAGATCAGTTTAGGGTTTGGCCACTTTCTTATTTTTTTTTTATTTATGCCGTGTCTTATGGGGTTTGGGCTAAGGGTGTATTTTAAAATAAAGGTCCAACAAGCGAACCCGAAGCAAAACAAGCGAACTAAAATCCAACAAAATACAGATTCCCTTCCGACGTCAGTTTCTCGCGGCTCTCGCGACTTAAAAGGTAGTGCCACCAAATGAGACTCATCATTGGGTTTTATATGCAAAATGCAGTGCCTACAGTCGCCCCCACTTTGATGGGACTTGTGTAAGGTGTAACAGTGACAATCCTATCAAAGTTATGCAATGCTTTTCACTTACTGGCTTGCCAGTGTTGCTTAATTTACTATGTGTGGGTCGATTTTGTGTGAGGTGGTCATTCTCGAACCAAGTTGAGGAGAGGTGGTCTATTCTCAGACTGTTTCGATGAGAGGTGGTCCATTCTCGAACCATTACTGTGGTGTTGTCCATTCCTGATCCGTGCTCCATTATCGAAGTGTCATTCCCGAACCATTACTGTGATGCGGTCCATTCTCGAACCGTTATTGTGATGCAGTCCATTCCCGAACCTTGCTTCATTCTTGGAGTGCCATTCCCGGCTTGTTCATTCTCGAACTCTGTTTCCATTCTTGGAGTGTCATTCCCGGCTTGTTCATTCTCGAACTGTGTTTCCATTCTTGGAGTGCCATTCTCGGCTTGTTCATTCTCGAACTGTGTTTCCATTCTTGGAGTGCCATTCTCGGCTTGTTCATTCTCGAACTGTGTTTCCATTCTTGGAGTGCCATTCCCGGCTTGTTCATTCTTGAATTGTGTTTCCATTCTTGGAGTGCCATTCACGGCTTGTCCATTCCCGAATTGTGTTTCCATTCTTGTAGTGCCATTTCCGGCATGTTCATTCTCGAACTGTGTTTCCATTCTTGGAGTGCCATTCCCGGCTAAACTGATACTGATAAAGGTGTGGGCTTTGCCCCCAGAGTGCCATACCCGGCAAGACTGATTCTGATAATGACGTGGGCCTCGCCCCCCAGAGTGATGCTGATATGGGCCTCGCCCCCAGAGTGCCATACCCGGCAAGACTGATTTTGAACTAAAGTGGGCCTCGCCCCCCAGAGCGCCGGACCCGGCAGAACTGATATTGAACCATGTGGGCCTCGCCCCCAGAGTGTCATACCTGACAAGACTGATTCTGATGATGATGTGGGCCTCGCCCTCAAAGTGCCATACCCGGCAAAACTGATGCTGATAATGATGTGGGCCTCACCCCAAACTGGTACTGATGTGAGCTTCGCCCCCAGATTGATGCTGATGTGGGCATTGCCCTCAAAATGATGTGGGCCTCGCCCCAACACTGTTACTAATGAGGGCCTCGCCCCAAAATGGTACTGATGTGGGCCTCAACCCTGGGACTCATCCCTAAACTGATACTGATGTGGGCCTCAACCCTGGGACGCATCTCGGAACTGCAACTGACAACGGAGGCACCTCTACCCTAGGCACCTCGACCCAATACCGCTGACAAAAGTGGGCCTCGCCCATAAGCTAATGATGTAGTGGGTCATCGACCATGGGACGCATCCCGGAACTACAACTGACAACGGGGGCACCTCGACTCTGGGCACCTCGACCCAACACCGCTGACAATAGGGATCTCACCCTTGAACTGATGATGTAGTGGGCACCTCGACCCTGGGCACCTCGACCCGGAACTACAACCGAAAACGGGGGCACCTCGACCCAACACCGCTGACAATAAGGACCTCGCCCTCGAACTGATGATGTAGTTGGTACCTCGACCCTGGGCACCTCGACCCGGAACTACAATTGACAACGGGGGAACCTCGACCCTGGGCACCTTGACCCAACACCGCTGACAATAGGGACCTCGCCCTCGAACTGATGATGTAGTGGGCACCTCGACCCTGGGCACCTCGACCCAACACTGTTGACAATAGGGACCTCGCCCTCGAACTGATGATGTATTGGGTCCTCGACCCTGAACCGATACTGATGTAGGCCTCGCCCCCAGACTGATACTGATATGGGCCTTGCCCCCAACTGATACTGATATGGGCCTTGCCCCCAGACTGATACTGATATGGGCCTCGCCCCAAGACCGAAAATGATGTGGGCCTCGCCCCAAAATGATATGGGCCTCGCCCCAAACTGATACTAATGTGGGCCTCGCCCCCAGATTGATATGGGCCTCGCCCCAAACTGATACTAATGTGGGACTCGCCCAAAACTGATGTGGGCCTCGCCCCCTCACTGATATGGGTCTCGCCCCAAACTGATACTGCTGATATGGGCCTCGTCCATGCGATTCATTCCTGAAGACTGCTGACATTGTACTGTTGCTGCTTCTGGTTGGCTTGCATTCGACGCTTTTTTTTTAGAAACCTGTTATTACAAAACAGAACAAACACAAAAGGATGCAAATATGCTACGTGTATGCATGCATGCATGATTGAGTTTCTTATCCCGTTGGGTTAGGTCTTTTGCCGGTACTCTTCGTGGCTGCTCGGTCTTTTGACAAGTCTGCCCTCTTCCCTAACCAACGTGTATCTATGATGGCTTTCAAGACAAAAGGGGGTTAACATGATGTATGTATGCATGAGGTGCATGAGATGCATGTAACATATAGAACATACTAAATCAATGAAAATTTTCAAATAAATCGGTCCATTATCATTTTAGAAGCTTTTGGGCTAACTGTCATAGGAGTGAACTCGTCCCAGTTTAAATGGCCCAACGAGTTCACATCTCATGGCAAGGAGTCCAACTAAATCCAAATGGTAATGTTCCGAGCATAAGCACAAAATAGCCCATCAATATTTAGAAGCCTTTGGCCCAATCGTCATAAGATACATTCTTGTCCCAGTTTAAATGGCCCAACAAGCCAATATCCCATGACAAATGGTCCAAATGGATCCAAACGACGATGTTCCCAAACACAAGCATAAAAGAAAGATAATGCAAACATAAAGTAATAATTTCTACATAATGGCCCATCAACATTTCAGAAGCTTTGGGCCTAGTGGTCATAAGGTACGAACTCGCCCCAGTTTAAATGGCCCAGCAAGTTTGCATTTCCGACAATAGTCCAACTGCATCCAAATGAGGATGGTCCAAAAGCACATAATCAAGGAAATAATTGTTACTTTAACCATACAACCCCGGTCTATGGGTGGGTTCGCAAGAGTATAGACAAATTCTCTCATCGGCGAAGGGTGGCCCACAACTAGGTCTCCCCAATCAAGGGTTCGAGCGACCAAGTGAGCGCACCCTTTTTTATACACTAAGGTGTAAGGGTTTTATGGGCTAAATCCGGTAACGCAGCGGAAGCGGTGGAAAATTGAATTTTCCGATTTCAAAATTTTTTCTCAGATTAATTAAATAAACATATTTATTTAATTATCCAATAATCAAATTATGAAATAAAAATTCAAATAAATCATATTTAAGTGGATTTACCGAATTGCCCTTATACTTGGTACTTTGTCCATTTTAGTCCGAAATTGATCAAATCAATTTTGAATGATTCTAAGTCATTTCTAAGATGAACTTAGCATGTTCAAAACATTAAAACACCAAAAGCAACCAAAACCCCAAAATTCCTTCATTTGGCCGAATGCTCCATTTGGTGCCATTTTGTGTACTTTGTCATTTCATGCATCAAAACACATCAAGATGTAATCCAATGAACATGAAACTTTATATGCATCATATACACATCCAAATACACAACATATATGAAAAGCCCAAAATTTTGAATTGGTCATGAACCCTAATTTTTCAATTTCTTCAAATTGGACAAATTAGACTAAATTGGTTAAATCCAACACTGCAATCATCTTTCTTCCATCCAATCAAAGTCTCAACACAATGAAACAACTCAAGATCAAATCTAGGTCATCTAAGAGTTGGTCAACAACTCTAGATTAGCAACAAGGTTTCCAAAACCATAAAAGAACACTTATTACTACAATAGCCATAAGCTTCCTTCATCATACATGCTTTACACTTTCACCAAAACTTCCATCATCAAAAACACAAAGAATAAAGAAATAAATAACCTAAGAATATCATATGTTAAAGCCTAGATCCTAAGGAACATTTTCCTTTCTAATAGTAAGTTGAAGAAACTTACTAAAATCCAAGCTTTCTTTGATTTCTTCTTTCTTTCTCACAAGCTTCCTTTGTTTCCATTAATGGAGTTTTCTTTAAAGTGTATTAGGTTATTAAATGAAAGTGAATTGAAAATAATATATACTTGTATAAGATTTGCCTTGGCCGAAAATGCTAAAGCCAAATACAAGTTTATTAATTTCAATTTCATTTCACCTTTCATTTGATCAACTTATCTTATCAACTTAATAAATATCTAAAACACCTTATTGATATTTATTTAAGTCAACAAAAGCAACCAAGACAATATAACTCTTATATTTATAAGGTGTTGGCCGAAATTATGAAGAAATAAAGGAAAAAGATATTTTCATTTTTCAAACAATTTTGAACAAATATCTTAAGAAGTCAAAATCAATTTGACAACATTTTCCTTTAATGTAAAGTCAAACATTTACACTTATAATCATTTCCTAACTTTATCATTTGGTGATATATTTATATTTTAATTATATTAATCATTTAACAATTAAATAATTAAATAATTAATTAAATACAAATATATCAAACATATGTATTATATTTACTTTAAATATCTCAAATACATATATTAATGATATATGTCAAATACCTTTATTTGACTATTTATTAATGTGTATTTAATAATATCATATATTAAATACAAATACACATTAATTAGGAAATGACGGTTCGGTCCGTTCGCATATATTTTGCGTTTAACGATTAAACGATTTATAAATAATCATCATTATTCATAAATGTTGCTCTAATGCTCTACGAGTATGTTTCATTATTGAGACTCTCTAGATTCAGGTATATCCGTCACGAAATCCAATTTCATGTGCATAATCTATCCACCCGTAGATTATGACGATCACGGATAAACTAGCTGAATCATACAGGTCGAGGTCATTGCATACATATAATCCCTCCGTCACAGGTATCCAGATAATCCCAAAGATATAGATGTGAACGTCAAATCTCTATAGGTATTATCTTGTCGACGTATCTATTAGCAATCTTTAAATAACACTCGGAACTTACTTCCGATGCATATTGTGGCCACAAATTTAACAGATTGCTAAATATATATGGACTACCTATGCTCTGTACACAGAACTGACGGATATTATCTTGACACACACAGGATATCCTGAGGATCGATCCACACCCAACGAACAGACGGAGGTATGATCTAAATAGATCGGTAACGTGACTGTCATCTAAGTGTGGAGGATGTCTCATACATCCACAATGGTGTCTCAAGTCGAAGGACCACTATGCTACTCAACCCGAGAAGATTCTTATTGACGTTGGTGTACCATCCATTAAGAATCTTCGGTGAGCCGTTCAGTGTTTATCCACTATAAACACCTACACGTCTATACGAGTCTCCATAGACTCATAGTTCATTGGGATAAACCATCGGACGAAGTCTCGATATACGACATGTACTGGTCTCAACGAATTTGACTAACCGACCGGTGTTAGCAAATCTTGACCAGGAACAATGTTTGATAATATTCATATAGCAGTGACACTTCCCAATGTCAATTACAAATTAACTTTGTAACTGTGTAGTGCATTATATATTATCGAGCCTTTGTCTAATATATACATATCACTAAACCACATTTAGTTTCAATCTAATCGTAATCAGATCGAATACGTATATAAGAACAAGAGGTGCAACCATAAATAAGTAATATTATGGAATAATGGGATGTTCGTATGCATGAATCAGACATAAATACGGTCCGGATTGGCGCTCTGAGCACCAACCCTAACATAAGGTACGTGCCAATGAGCTATGGTGTGTGACTGACTGTCAAATGGATTTCCTGTTGTAGATTCCCCAGAGGGAGGGTGGAGCGAGGCTCACTTAAACACCCAAGCCTCTTAGGCTCTTATCGCTTGGTGTCAGGAATAAACAACGAGTCCTCCAAATTAGTCCATCACAATAGGCTACGAGTAGATAACTATCTAGGTGCCTTCATAGCTTTTCCTTATAGAAAGGTAGTGATTGAAGGAAGACACCAAACCATTACCTAGCCTCAAAATTCCTTTGATTAAACCCCTTTTAACCCACTGTAGACACGGTCAATTAAAGCACAAATCATAATATTACAAGACATCATTTCGGGGCCGATTCTCTATCCCCAGTGGAGTCGCCAGATTGTGGGAACACAAAAACTTCGATGACGCATGATGTTCTAGGCTCGCGGCCTAGTCGGGAGTACAGAGTAGCCACGGGGGACTAAACCGGAGAATAATGAAGTCGCCACTCGGTGTGAACCGGGAAAATGAGATTTAAGGCCGCACTCACCCCTCGCAAGGGAAGACCTCAAACCGTTGGGTTCAGAATGGTCCCTTACTTATGTCACTTGTAATGAAATGATTTGTGTAATAATTTAATCAAGCTTAAGTAACACTTATTTCCAAGAGTATCATGCTTCTAAATCCATATGCGCAAAAATAAAACTTACACCTAAATTTGCATATATTTCACATCTAAGATTGCATGCTTGAAAGTACATCAAAGTAGCAACGAACATACAACTTCATTGGCATATTGTATTCATGGAAACACAAGCACACACTAACCACACAAGCACACATAGAGGCGAATCAAATAATGGCGAACATGTGATTTCATATTATAAACAAATAGCCATTACATGTCCATGCACAAATAAAAGAGTCAACTAAGTACATAATGCAAGAAGACACTTAAGGATGCAATTAGACATTAAAGTAAGCATGCTATGACGTGGTGCAAAAGAAGATAACTAATATGGACACAAACACACATGTGAACACTTTTCCAAGTGGTACGTGGAATTGTATCCCAAGTACAGACCGCACTACCGTCCATTCGGAATCGGCTACGGAATTTATGCCTGGGTTTCCATCCGTTATACCACAAGAAATAATACTCAAATGCTATCATAACATCGATATATGAATTGTAATACGTTAAGCTGAGACTAAGGTAAATGATGCAACCAACGGAATAAATGTGCTTTTTATTACAATGTGTACGACGACAAAGATAACTATATCAAACTTAGTATGTTCGATTGAACATATCTTTCATTTAACCGAACACACATCAATCAATGCGGCAAAGCATCGTGGTAAGGATTTTAACCCCTCCAAATAGGGGACCTTTCATCGCACTAACTAAGCTCATGCGCTCGATTGCATCATGCATACAAAGAATTAAAAACAATAATATCAAACTTAGTATGCCCGATTGAACATATCTTGCATTCAACCGAACATACATCAACCGGCGCGGCAAAGCATCGTGGTAAATGATTTTAACCCCTCCAAATAGGGGACCTTTCATCGCACTTACTAAGCCCATGTGCTCGATTGCATCATGCATACAAAGAATTAAAAACAATAATATCAAACTTACTATGCCCGATTGAATATATCTTGTATTCAACCGAACACACATCAACCGGCGCGGCGAAGCATCGTGGTAAAGGATTTTAACCCCTCCAAATAGGGGACCTTTCATCGCACTTACTAAGTCCATGCGCTCGATTGTATCATGCATAAACAAGTAACATGCAGAATTCAAATGACGAAAAATAAATAAACCAAAGCAACATAAAACAAAAGAGAGTGTCGTTTACTCAAGCGGTACGTGGAGTTGTATCCCGAGTACATATCATACTACCGTCCATTCGGAATCGGCTATGAAATTTATGTCTGGATTTCCATTCGATAGACCGCGAGAGTTGACACATCTTTCATTTTATTCCAAGGCCACAACATACAATATTTCATAATACATGCATATTTATCTACTCAAGGGCCACAACATGCATTTTAACATAATAATCATGCGAACAATACTCAATAAATAATGAAAATAAAACTGAAAACGAGTGTGAAAAATACCCTAAGGTCTAACCTTTTATGTCGACTTTCGAACTCGCGTTTCACGGCCGTCGGAAGGGCTATCACACCGCAACTTTTCTGGTTCACTGGTTAGTATTTTACCTCGCTGTTTCGCTGCTCAAGCTACTGTTTTGACTCCATTTTTTCTCTTGTTTTGCTGCCGTTTCACTGCCATATGTTGGTCACTATTTTTGGTAATTTATTCACTGTTTGGGGACTGTTTTGGGTTATTTTAGGGTGCAGACCAGGGGCTGTTCCAGGGACTTGTTTACTCTCGGTTTACTCACTGTTTTGGGGTGATCTGTTCACTGGTTTTGTGGGGTTAAGAGATACGGTTTGTGGCTGTTCAGGGACTGGTTATGGAGGCAGTTTATGCATGGATTTGAGCGGCCACTGAAGGGTCTGTTTTGGGTGTGTTTTCTGGCAGCAGTGGGCAGTGTGGTGTGCTGCATTGGCCAAAAGGGTGTTGTGTGGCTAGCTGTGAACGTGTGGGTTTGTTTGTGGCGTTATGGGGCAGGTGCGCTTGTGATGTGTTGGCTTGTTATGGAGCAGGTGTGAATTGGCCGAGTGCGTTTGATTTGTGTGGCTGAAGGGCGAGGCTGATGGCGAGAGGGGGGCTGAGTGTCTTGTGCGTGAGGCAGGCTTCTTGTTGTGTTGAAGGTAAAGTGGTGAGGGTTAGGGGTTGTTGGCAGTTAATGGCGTGAGTGTAGTGTGTTTAATGGGCAGTCAGGGCGTGAGTGTAGTGTGTTTAATGGGCAGCCAAGGCGTGGAAAGATTATGCGGCTTGCTAGGGTAGTTGGCGTGAAGTTGGTTTCGTGAGGGGCAGGTGTGTTTGGTGGCTTATAGGTGATGAAGGAGGGCCGAGAAAGATACAATTAGTGTATAGAGTTTTGAGATCAGTTCAGGGTTTGGCCAGTTTTCTTATTTTTTTTTGTTTATGCCGTGTCTTATGGGGTTTGGGCTAAGGGTGTGTTTTAAAACAAAGGTCCAACAAGCGAACCCGAAGAAAACAAGCGAACTAAAATCCAACAAAATACAGATTCCCTTTCGACGTCTGTTTCTCACGGCTCTCGCGACTTAAAAGGTAGTGCCTCCAAATGAGACTCATCATTGGGTTTTATATGCAAAAATGCAGTGCCTACAAATACCATACTCTTTCAAGTAATCAAGAAACTCATTGCTCAAGTATTCTCCACCACGGTCCGACCGTAGTGTTTTAATACTTTTACCGGTCTGTTTTTCCACTTTGTGTCGAAACTCTTTGAATTTCTCAAAGGTTTCCGACTTGTGTCTCATAAGATACACATAATCATAACGCGATGCATCATCCGTAAAGGTTACGAAGTATTCATATCCAACTCTAGTCTGGCTAGACATGGGCCCACAAACATCACTATGAACAAGGGCTAACAGTTCGGTGGCACGTGCACCTTTACCGTTAAAAGGTGTTTTAGGCATTTTACCTAATAAACAATATTCGCAGATATCATATGAATTTGGATCAAATCCGTCCAAGTACCCACTCTTCGAAAGTGTGGATATACGAGTCTTGTTAATGTGTCCCAGACGACAATGTCACATATAAGTTTCATCTTTGTTACTTAATTTAAGCCTTTTATTGTTACATTATATATTTGAGATTGATTTATATTCAAAATATAAAGACCATTATTCACATCAGCACTGCATATCTCCATATCATTTTTATACATAAAACACCTAGTGTTTCTAAAACAAAAGTATACCCACATTGGGCAAATAAAGATACATATATAATATTCCTAGTCAAACTAGGTATATAATAACAGTCTGAAAGATTTAGTACATGCCCTGATGGTAGTTCCAAAATATAAGTCCCAACGACCAAAACGGCGACTCGAGTCCCATTTCCAACGCGTAGATCAATCTCCCATGAGGCCAGTCTTCTGCTAATCTGCAAATCCTGCACATCAGTACATATATGAG
>SKCR01009528.1:0-23824 GCA_019454045.1 Zanthoxylum bungeanum
GAATATAGCCTCTCACAGCTGAATGAATCGACAGACCCGATGGTACATCATCTCACAAACCAAATGAAGCAGGGGATTTGAGGGTCTCTAATCTCACGTACTGATGGAGTTGGAACGCCACAAGATTTAGAACGGTAAACAGATTTGGAACACCGATGAAGTCGGAAAGATTGGAAAAGGCTAGCACACTAGGTGGATTTCGAGCGCCACTGGACTTGGAATGGCAAATACGTTTGGATTTTAGAAAGTCAATGTGACTTGGAACACTAATGGAATAACTTCAGAAATGACAGCGAAATGAGGTATTAGAGGGCCCATCAAACAACAATCCAACTACAACACAACCAGGTAAGTCTGGCGACGCCCGACGAACCAAAAACGTAAAAATGCATGCATGATTTCGAAAAGACTTGTCACTGTCATACACTGCACAAGCCTACCAAAGTGGGGACGACTATAGACACTGTATTTTTATGCATAGCCTGATGATAAGTCTCTTACATGGATACATTCTGAATGTTTGGGAAGTGAAATGATGAATTTCATGAAGGAAAAAAACTTCAAGGGACACAGTCAAAATGTGACCGAACTTGTCTTTAACTAGAAAAGTCAGACGGACGTACCTTGAAAATCCTAAATCCTGCCAGATATGATATAACTGTCAGTGAGTGAGCAAATTGTCAGTTACTGAAGTTTAGGGATCTGATTATCTCCGATCGAACGTATAATTCAAATTGTATGGCCAACTGGACATGATTTGAGTTGTCAGCCTACATGCAAAATTAAACTAGCTGGAATTACGGGCTTGATTACATCCGGCCGGATATACATCACAAACCCTAAATCTGGCTGAACATGTTTTGAGCTGTGTCTAACGTTTTGATTACCAATCACTAGGGACGGATTGGAGGAAGATTAGGGATTTTGCTCCCCCTTCCATCCTCATCCCCCATCTGTTTCACTATAAAAATATGAGACTTTTTGAGAATTTAGGGCTAACCAATCAATATCATTTGGCTAATAACAATCTGGAAAAGAATTGAAAACCCTAAGAAAGATAGTAGTGAAAAAGTTTATCCCCTTGGAGTTCCCTACGCTCCGATGTGAATCCGGCATCAACCCAACGATCAGAATCGTCGTCAGAATTTAGCTACATTGAAAAATGTACAATCAGAGGGCTCTCTTTCTGATATTTCTTTGCATCCGAGATTCATGTTTTGACACAGAATCTCCGAATGGACGTACGACATGTCCGGCCAGACATGCACACACTTCCGACCGACTGTATATACATATGGTCGCGCTTACTATTCTCTGTACCTTATTACATGTTTAGCTATTTTATTTGTTAATCGTTGTTATTCTTTTATGCATGTTTAGTCATTTTTTTATACTGCTTTAATCTATGACAAGCATGTGTTTACTTGACTATCCAAAATAATATGAATACTACGCTTTACTTAATGTGAGATCTATGAACGATGAATGGCCTGACATGCATTATGTCTAGCCTGACATGATTTATATCCTGCCATTTGATTCGTGGTATATAAGATGGAAATCCGGATGTAAGTTTCATAGTCGTTTCCGAATGGACGATAATATTGTCCACACTCAGGATAAAAGATTAAAAAAATAACTAAATAAATTATAATTATATTTAATAAATTGTACATACTATAAATTTATTAATTTATAATATTGTGTCACTTATATTTCTATTATATCAAATAAATTTATGTCAAATGGGGATTTTGGTTGATGATCAGTTATAACCTTTCATTTATTTTCACTCTTATAATTTTCCCTCCAAAAGTCTCATGAGGTCCCTACAAAATTAATTAATTTCAAGAAAATGAACATGAAAGATGACATCATGAGGTGGCCATTCTGATGACTGGCTGGCTAGGGAAAAAAATACCATCCATGTTCAAAGAAATGTTTTTGAAAATACCAACTTGAAAGAATTAGATTATAAAGCCAATCTGGCTGCACTGACCCAAAAATGTAAAATATTTTAATGTAAAAAAACAAGTATGGTATGGGATTCCCATCTAAATCCAGTAGACGAAGAAGAGAAGAATTAGTACGGATTCTTCTTCATCGGTTCATTGGAATTGGATTAAATTAGGTTATTTATAAAATTATTCATATTATTTGCTTTGACTCTTAGTCTTTTATGTTTTTGTTCTTGATATGAATCTAAACGTATTCAAAATACGTCATTTTTTAATTATCGTTGACAAACTTCTGATTAAATAAGTTGGCTCTAATATTAATTATATGAGATATTACAGTCCATCCTCATTGAAGCACACTTTCGACGGTTGAGTTGGGTTTATGGAGCATTACAATCCACCCATTGGGGCCCAGTTTTTATTGGCACACTTCTGACTTCAATATTAATTGAGATCATAACTGACCTAATTAACCAAATATTATTCATTTTTGACATAATATAGAGAATGAAACCTCTTTATCTTCTTAAGATTTGTTCTTGATATGAATTCAAATTCATCCAAAATATTTCTCTTCATTGAAGAGACAAAACAATATTACATTCCAAACTCGCAACCAAACAATATAGAACATTATAATAATTTTTTTTTTTTTAATAAAAAGTTGCATTCCCCCAAAAAGCAATACGCACTTAGATTAGTTTAATTTATATTAATATGCACTCATTGATCCCATGTCGTTTTGCATTTTTCCTTGAAGCATCCACTTCCCATGAAATCCACGTGGAACATATAAAATTTGTATCTACTCAATTTGACCATTCAATTTTTCATGATCAGATTAACTAATGGATTCTAATTCTTTGTGGAAATTGTTGAAGTTTAATTAATTAAGGTCGTTATCTTTTTTGCCCAACCAATTGCTCCACTAATCCATATTGATTAGCTAACTTAATTCATATTAATGGTTAAAGTAACCACCAACTTGCCTTAACTATTTGTGTAGTTGGTTAATTTAGTGAAAGAAAGGAAAGCCAATGCAAATGGGAGCATCATAGACATAAATATATGAGCCTCAAATTATATCAAACCAAAACAAGCATTGATATAATACATTGGCATGTTAGGGGATGCTTTTGATGTAGTGTAAGTTAGGCTATGGTGGTCGGATTTGAATTTATAATTAGTGGCGGAGCTAAGATTTAATTTTAAGGATGCAAAATTATATATTAATCGGTTAATTTTTATTTTTTTTGTGATAAACAACTTAGGAAATTAATGAAATTACAAATTTAAAGTGACGTCTCTGTGCATGATATATGAAGCATGCAACAAGATGGATATATTTCGATGTATCTGGCTACTAAGTTTATAGAAATAATAATAATTATTATTATTTTGCCACAAAATGGTATTTGATGTTATTTTTTAGTACCATTAGGAAACTTCTATTATTTTTAGTTTTTTTCCTATAAAACTCGGATTTGACTTCCCTTTTATGATATTTTTTTTTAATTCTTTTTAGTCAATGCTTGGTGGTGTAGGGTACAAGATCTCATTGAGGACTTGAGGTCTTGGGTTCGAATCCATGAAGTATGTTTTTTGTAAGAGTTTAGGACAATCGGAGGTTTTACCTATTCCGTTTAAGCCCGAAAATAGTGGTTTGGCGGCGGAATTTCCGACAATTCAAAAAAAAAAAATTTGAATTAATCCTCGCATGTGAAGAAATAATGTTATATCATGAGTTCAGCAAAATTAGGGTTTTTATTACGAATTCAGTGATAAGTTTTTTAAAAAGAGTAATGATATACTCACAAATACTCGCACTCACAATAATCTCAACCCCCTCACTGTAGCTACAGTGAATTACTGTAGTTCACTGTAGCTACAGTGAGAGGGTTGGAATTATTGTGAGTGAGAGTGTTGGTGAGTTTATCATTTTTGTTTTAAAAATTGTAATTGATTAATATTGGATAAGAATTTATAAGAAATGATATATTAATCGTCCATTACTATACAAAAAATTATAAAAAATTGAGCACAAACAAGATTAATACTGAATCTAAATTCTTCTATTACTTCTTGAGATTAATATTATCATGTATTAATATTATTATGGATCGTTAAATGTAATAATAATTTTTTTAATCAAATAAACTATAATCATCCCACTATCAATATTGAGATTTTTGTCCAAATATATATATATTTTTTAAAATAATTAAAGAAGAAAGAAAAGTGAAGAGAAAGAGAGAGGGACATATATTATAATTATAATTTAATTGTAATTTGTAAGTTGACCAAATAAAAGAAGTTGAAAAGCATGACGTCCCATCTTTGTTTTCATGTAATGAAATTGATGCCAAGTCCAATTTGGAGGCTTAACAATTCACATGCTCCTTTTATCAACATTTTAATCGCGTCTTAATAAGAGGCTACTAGGTACGGTTCCCGTTCCGAACGGTATGATTTTTGATTCCACAAGTGTAGAATCGGTCCGGTTCGGTTCTGGTTCCATACTTAAGTGGAATCGTAACTGTAACCGGAACAAAATCGTACGGTTCCGGTTCCCTTCAGTTTAGTTTAGTTTTTTTTTTTTTTTTTGAAAATAAAAAAAATTAAGATTTAAACATTAATTGGGGATTATGATTCGTCTTGGAACCCTACGGTTCCAGCGGTTCCAACCGGTTCGGTCAGGTTCCAGAATCGGAACCGGTTGGAATTGGAATCGTCCGGTTCCAACCGGTTCGGTTCCGAACTGAAACCTTGGCCGGATCTACCACCAGGTGGCTGCATCAATTTTGGTTGCTTACCAAAAGAGGAGAGATTTAAAGTAAAAGATGACTATTAAAATTGTAATAATAATAATTGAACTTGAAATAAAGATATTAAACTTGAAATTAGGATTGATAAATAGATCAAACTTTAAAAAATCCGATCATATTTTAAGTATTTTTATTTAAATTTGAGTTTGAAGAAATACACTAAAAGTATCAATTCAAGTTTAATAAATTTGACATTTTTAATATCTTGAAAATATTAACAAATAATACTTGAATTTAAGAATTGATTTTTCAAGCTCCGACACATTTGCCAACAATACTTGAAATTTGTAATATCAAACCTAACATGTATCAATTTCGAGTTACTCTCATATACAGTAGCAAAACCAAAGTTGAATAAATTGTTATTAAATTATCAAGGATGGTCCCGAGTTTTTGAAGACCCTAAGCAAATTTTTAAAGTAAGACCCTACCTATAAACAATTAAAAATATAAAAATCATATTATACGGTTAAAAATCAAACATTTTAAAAAATCTATAGACCTAATTTTAGGCAAAAATTTTAGATCTCGACAGACCTATCGACTCTTCTAATGACCACCTCTATACAATATGAATTAAGATTTTTATTCAGCATAAACAGTTGCCCCAGCAGAGTCCTTGCAGTGAGCAAACAAATTATTTCCTGAAAATTGTAAGATTGTATAGCAAGTTAATTCTTGTTCACCATTAATGCTAAAACTCCTTTGAAGACCATCTCCAGGATTTTCTGTAAATTTAAACTAGGCCAAGAGACTGGAGCTTGCGGTGCAGAACCGATTAATATAATCTAATCAGTGAGATCAAACCCAGAGCTCCTTGCATGGAAACAGATGCTTGTTTTATTATGATTAAACTAATAATTGAGAAAAAAGGCTAGAGAGAAATACAATGGCCTATATACTTATGAATGGTTTAGTAGCAAAACTTCGAATAAGTTCCATGGAATATGTGCATTTTCAGAGAATCCGAGTTGCACTTTCTTAATCGTACAAACCCTCGTGTTCCCAAACATCAACTAAGAAATCCACCATTTCCTGTCAAAGAATATCGGGTAAGCATCCCGGACTCTAGAATTATGCTGACATTAACAAAGAATAACATTAGAAAGCTAATCAGAAACAAAGCAAACTTACAGCGAGGGGGATTCGCATGGGGAATGGCTTGTTAGTTCCAAGTAAACTCTCGTAACTCGCATTCCAACTACAAAAGTAAAAAACACAAAATTTGGATCATATAATCAATATGTTGCAAAGGGATATTTATGAGCAAAATCTTTAACCATAAAAGGCTTGTTTGATTGCACATATAGCCATTTTCAGCAATGTTTTAAAAACCGGACCGGTGATTGAACTGGTGATCTAAAAAGTTAAATGGGTCACTAGTTCAACCAGTTAAACCGACAAAACCGGCTAACGTCATAAACAATTTTAATTAATTAAAAATAATAAAATATAATTATTTTTTATTTTGGGTTAAGATCCGGCCGACTAGTTTACCGTTTTTTACTCACGGCCGGCTCGGTCTGGTTTTAAAAACAATGATTTTCGGGGGGGTGGGGGTGGTGGTTATAAGATTGAGTGAGTTCTTGATCATCAAGACCAGGGGAACTTAATTGTCTACACCACCAAAATTTAATATGCCAGCAACTAGAAGGATGTGCAGAATAATACAGGTGATGCAGAAATATTAATATATATTTTCAGTAAAGGAAAATATGAAAGTTAATTGCACCTAATAGTAGGTTCTCGAATTTGCGGTCTATTCTGAGGCTTTTCATTTGCAAGCCATTGTTGCCGTGTCTGGTTCCAGAGAAGAAGACCTGCACACAGTAAGACTTCCATGATCAAGGAATTTCATTTGAGAAAAATATGAAATGAATACGGCAAAGAGAATGAATGAACAAAAGGTGAAAGAAAAAGCGCACACAAAAGCATGAATAAAACTGGATAATGATTAAGCTGCAAAATTTACAAAAGAGGGTCCGAGAACTTATAAGTGCACCTGTGGTGTTGAATCAGGGAAGAGAAATCAGATAGACCAAATTAATACACTAAGCAACTATATCAAGTGAAGCCAACACTTTATTCATGAAAATACATCATGTTATTTTTCCACTTCTCTTCTTTTCAGAATCTAGAATAAATAGATAGCAGTTATGAATTCGAGCAAGAAAATTCTAGTTGTACCACTCAAAACACCAAACAGAATCTTCGATTTTTCAACCAAACACTGATATCTGCAGGAATTTGAGCAATATTTTAAAAGGGGCAAGCTAAACCGCCAAACTAATGATAACTTCAAAACAACAAGTACATGTAAATGCGTGAACAAAATATAAGGGAGATTGAATAGTCAAACAAAGGGTATGTCAGGGATTGAGGTGCTGTAGCTTTTAATCCACAGCTGCTGTGGGATGATATCACTAGCTGTCAGCTATAAGTGTGTGTGTGGGTGAGTGGTAAACATCTGCAACTACGTAAAAGTGCTAGATGCTTCAGCTGTTGTGCTTTCAAAGCAAAGCTGAAGCAGTCACAACAATCCCAACATAACCTAATTCGGTAAGAAATAGAAGAAAAAGTTAATGCATTAGAACATGCCATGATTCACAAATTCAGCAGGCTTGCTCATGCTGCTATCACCACTCAAGGGACCGAGGGTTTGGTTTCTGAACTGCACAATACTATTGTCCATCTCACAAGAATCAGAGCTCCAGAAATCCTCTAATATGCTAGGTTTCTTCACTGTTCGGCCTTGAATTCTCAATCCCTTTGATGGCTCATCCACTGCAGTAATCAGTGTGGGTTTATTACAGCATCCAAAACAGCCTCTGCTCTGTTACAAATCAGGTCGTACCGCAATATTGATTAGCACCAGTCATCAACTACTCATCCACGATCAAGCTCCCAGAATATGAAAATATTGAGTGTCATACAAAAATGAAGCCTATGATCATATTCACCACATGGAACAAAAATATTTGCACAAAGACTCATACCATCAGAAAGAAATACATTTCAATAAAAGTACAATACAAGGCTAATTTATACAAAACCAAAATCATATGAATAAATCTTATACAAGTCATCTAGTAAAATATCATCATGGTATCTAGAATATATATCTTATAATGCTAACGAAAAGAAATCTCTCCCTTAAAGAACAATCAAGCACAAACACAAAAGATTCTAATTTAAACCACACAAATACGCCTTACATGACATTGAAAACTTTTTTAACTCCCATGTTTCAACTTATCCAAATTCTACGCAAATACCAAAAATGATACTCTTGTGAGGTTGGGTGACAAAAACCAAAATTTAAGATTCAATGTTTTATCTCTTTATCTTTGTTGCCAACTCTTCTTAGAAACCAAACTGTAGAAAGTTGAATAATAATCAAAGATTGAAAATTTACTTTTCCCATCAACTACCAATCTCAAAATTTTGGCAACCAAACAAATATATAATGAAAAGAAATATAAAATATAAAATAAAAAAAATTACATGAATTACGGAAATGGAATGACTGACCCCATGCATGCAAAAAGACGACAGATCCAAGCTCGAAGGTATCTACAGAATTGCATTTACAAGCTCCAAACCACAGATCTTTCAACCGAAACTCTTTTTGCAAGAAGAGATTCCTAATAATCCTGAAAATAATTCAAAACCCAATTGAAAAACTAAAGCAGCAGCCTTTAATCAAATGTAAAGTAACATATACAGGAGACAACAAAATCTAAAAAAAAATTGTCAAAAGATGTAGACTCATTTACCTCAAAAATGGAATCATTGAAATGGGATTTTTTTTTAATTTTTTTAAAAAAAAAAATAAATAAATAAACTAGGATCGTCTCTTCTTCTTGAAAAAGTTCGGCTGGCCCCCTGGTTCAATTCACTCAAAGTACTCCCCCTATTTTTTCTCTGCTATATTATTTTTATTTTTTTTTCCTTATTTTTTTCTGGGGTTCGGTTTTTTTTTTTTGAAAATTTCTTGGGTTCGTTTCGATGGAGTGAGTTTTTGTTTTTATATATCTATATTATAAAATACAATGGTGTGAGCGGAAAGAGAATGTAACGGATGATTAAGATTAAGAGAGATAATGTATCCAAAAGTTATCTTTATGTGGCTTAATTTGTGGCTCAGATCATTTCATTATAATCTAACGGCTGATAAAGAGTCATTTCATTATAGAACTTTTATAAAAATGTAAATTGAAAACTACCAAATAAATTAAAGAACAAAATCATTTATTAATAAAAAATGAAAATTACCAAATAAATTAAAAAATAAAATCATTTAATTAAAAAATAAAATCATTTCATTAGAAATAAATTAAATAACAAAATATTAATCTAATCTGTATATAATTATGTAATATCGTGACGCGGGCACGCTCTAGTATATATATAGAAAATTCTCCTCAGGAAGTAAGTTGCATTTTTGGGGTGAAAAAATAGAAATAAATACACTTGAAAGTTACTTGGTAACTAACCAATGCAATGTTGTGATTTTCAGGATTGGTGTGGGGTCCACAGGATTGATTTGATTTTTAATTTGGATTAAATTTTTAATAAATTCAATTTTCAAGAAAAAGCTTGCTTAATGCTCATCTCTTCTTTTGTTTTGAGAGGTTTATCTCTTGTTTTGTTGCTGTTCAAGATAAGAAATTTTTATCTGATTAGACCCCTTTTTTTTAGAATATAATATTTAAATAATTAAGTTAATTTAATTTCACATTGTACCCATTTAATTTCCAAATTATCCTTAATGTTACTTTCTTCTTCCTCCATCTCTCTCATTATTTTAGAATGAAATCCCTCTCTTATTCTTCTCATATTTTTAGATTATCATAAAATTATATCATAAATCAACCAAAACTTAATTAATTTCTTATTTATTTATTTTAGAATTATAGTTTCACTTTGCTAAAAATCATGGTGGTCCGATAAAAACAACTCCTTAGCTCCATGTAACTAGACCCGGCCGGCAGTTCGGTTCAGTTCCGAACCGGAACCAAACCGTCCGGTTCCGGTTCCATTCGTTTTTTTTTTTTTTTTTGCTTTATTGAAAATAAAAAATTGAGATTGATAAATCAATATAATTTAAAATTATGAATTTGAATTTATATAATACATTTACATGATATAATTACATTAAATTACAAATAAGATTCTTATCTAAAAAATTAAAAAAATATATTATATAAATTCAAACCGGTTCCAACCGGAACGGTTCCACCAGCGGTTCCAACCGGTTCGGTTAGGGTAGGAACCCTAACCGAACCGGTTAGGTTCAGGAACTGGAACCGTCCGGTTCCAACCGGTTCGGTTCCGGTTCCAAACCGGAACCTTGGCCGAGTCTACATGTAACTGCCTCTAATCTTTTTTTTTGAAATTGTTGGAAAGCACACTGTCAAACCACCGGTTTTGGCTTAAGCGGAGCAGGTAAAACCCCCGGCTGTCCCAGACTCTAACAAGAAACGCACTATTTGGATTCGAACCTCGTACCTCAGGATGAGATCTTGAACCCTACACCACCAAGCCACACCCTTTGGGGACAACTGCCTCTAATCTCCAATTCATAAAACATATATTGAAATACAATTTTCTAAAGCCAGAGTTAGAACATCAAGAAAAATTAAATTTTGGGTTTGTTTAATTGGAGATAAAATGAAAACTTTTAGAATTTTTTTCAGCTGAAAATTGAAAAATAAAAACCTGGATATTTGAGGGGAAAAAAAAGTAAAAATTGTAGTAAATTCTTCAATTATTCCTTGTTTGGATGGAGGAGGGACATGTCCCTTGAATGGTATCATGTAGGGACATGTCCTCCAAATGATAATAACGTGTCAAAGGCTTCCGATGGATGCATGAGAGGGGTATAACCCTTTAAAGGGTTGTACCCCAACCCAAAAGGTGTCCTTTAGACACCCTTCCATGCCTTTATAAGGAGGCCTTCATGTTGATTTTAAAAAGTAACAGAAACATCCGAATTTAGAGTCATAATTTCATTGATTTCTAGTGAGAGAGTTCCACCATATTCCAAGTTCAAACACTTGTTAAGAAGTGCTTCTTAAACAAGAAGCATCCAAGGAATCCTAGGAGAACATTGGCCATTTCGAATCCGTAAAGCACCAGAGACGGAGGCTAATAAGTTCTTAAGGACAGAGAGATCTCGACTTGGATTCGTCATCACAATTTCCAGGTTTTTCTTTATTCTAAAAGATTTATGGTTTTTCATGTAAAGGTAGATATACATTGATTTTATGTTCTGGATCTGTTTGTTGCATGTTTGTTTACTGTTTAATGATATAAAACCTACCAACAATCTTAAAACTTATCAACAAGTGTTTTTAAATAGTAAATCATATGCGTAGTTAAGAAAATTTCTGGAAAAATATTGTATGTGCATGAAAAATACGTAGGGCATTCGAACGCCCGACTAACGCGAAGGCAAAAATTTGAAATTTCGTAAGAACGTTCGAACGCGTATTCAAACGCAGACCTTCTGACTGAGTTCGTTAGCAGGCGTCCTAAACGCAACTCGAACGCAAACTCTCTGGAATTATTCCGTTCGAACGCATTCTCAAACGCTATACGAACGTGAACTCTTTGGAATTATTTCGTTCGAACGCGTTCTGGAACGCTATACGAACGTGAACTCTCTGGAACACTTCGTTCGAACGCGTTCTCGAACGCAACACGAACGTACACACACTGGACAGTCTCGTTCGAACGTAGATACGAACGCGACACTAATGAATCTGTCCTGGAATTATTAATAAACTGCAAAGACTTAGATTAACCTAATATTAACTTAGTAATTCATATACTGAATCACATTAATCTTGGTAGTATAGATTTAGGTTATTATTATGGTGTTCAATTATCACAAGCATACAGTTAGTGATAAATTTGAAACTTAATTGTGTGTTGCATAATTGGTTGAGAATCTAAAGTGTGATCATACACAAGTAATTCCATCAAATCTTGATTGACACATACACATATATCTACACATATCGAATATTGTATTGTAAATCAAAAGTGTAATACTGAGTTTGAATTGCTAAGAGATCCTATTGAAAAAATGTTTAAAGGATATTCGGTCAAAAAAGCGATAAGAGCTTAAGTGGTCAGGGATTTAAGTGGTTACTACTCCGGACCCCCCTCGTCCTCTGGGAATATTCATTTATTTACTTTTCTTAAGAATCTTTTGTTGAAATTCAAGGAGTTGTGTTTATTAGAACCACCGTCCAATAGAACAACAAGCGGTTACTTAGTATATCACTTTGAACAATATCATTTATTGATCGTTGTGCAATTTGTCTTTTGTAGACCAATTGACCCCCGTTGGTTTTCCAGTTACAAATGGCTAGCGGAAACATCACAGTACCGGTCTCATATGGAGAAAAGCCGGAGAAGTTTGGTGGGGGTAAACTTTAAACTGTGGCAGAGCAAAATATTGTTCTACCTGACAACTTTGTAGTTCGCTAAAAACCTCAAAGATCATCCGGATCCTGTAGAGGGTGAATCGGAAATAGCCAAGCAACTGTAAGAAGAGACATGGTCCTCTGGCGACTTCTTGGGCAAGAACTACCTTTTGGGTGGACTTGACAATACCATGTACAATGTGTACCAAGGCATGATTTCTGCGAAGGTTCTCTGGGAATCTCTCGACAAGAAATATAAAACCGAGGATGTCGGACAAAAGAAATTTGTCGTGGGTAGGTTCCTGGACTACCAGATGGTAGATTCAAGAACAGCAATATCTCAGTTTGGTGAACTGCAGTTGATCATTCATGAAATACTGGATGAAGGTATAAACTCTGTGAGATGTTTCAGGTTTCCACTATTATTGAAAAGTTTCCTCCATCATGGAAGGACTTCAGGAGCTATCTGAAACACAAGAAGAAGCAGATGAGCCTTGAAGACCTTAGTGTTCGATTGAGAATCGAGGAGGACAACAGAATGTCCTAGAAGGACAGCTACAAGACTATGAAGTCTAAGGCCAACATCGTTGAGGGTGTAAAAGGTAGCAAGAAGAGAAAGAATAGTGGAGTTGACTCTTCCCAAGCTTACAAGAAGTTCAAGGGAAAGTGCTACAAGTGTGGAAAGGACAGTCATATGGCAAAAGACTGCAGAAACAAGAAAACTCAGGACAAGGGCAAGAAAAAGAAAAATGAGGCCCATGTCACTGAAGGTGAGCAGCTGACTGATGAGATCTCAGAGATGGACCTATCAGCAGTGGTAACTGAAGCCAACATAGTTGGGAATCCGAGAGAATGGTGGGTAGACACTGAGGCTACTCGTCATATCTGTGCAGATAGCAAGATGTTTTTCTTGTATCAGAAGGTCGATGGCGGTGATCATCTGACAATGGGAAACTCGTCTACCTCTCAGGTGGTTGGACAAGGAAAAATGGTTCTGAAGATGACATCCAGAAATGAGCTTAAATTGAAGAATGTACTACATGTTCCAGATATTCGGAAGAATTTGGTCTCGGGCTTTCTTCTTAGTAAGGCTGGTTTTAATCTTGTTTTTGTTTCTGATAAATTTGTAATGACTAAGAATGATATGTATGTAGGAAAAAGATACCTCACTGAAGGCCTTTTCAAACTAAATGTAATGACTGTCAATCGTGCTATTAATAAAGCTAAAACTTATGCTTATATTATTGAGTCACAAAATGTATGGCATGAGAGGTTAGGACATGTTAATTATGATACAATGTGTAAATTAATTAACATGGACCTTATACCTAAATTTGAAATTGATAGCCAATATAAGTGTGAGGCATGTGTTGAAGCAAAAATACATAGAGCATCATTTTATTCTATAGAACGCTGTTATGAACCCTTAGAACTTATACACACTGACGTGTGTGATATGAATATTGTGCAAACAAGAGGCGGTAAAAAGTACTTTGTCACTTTTATCGATGATAACACAAGATTCTATTATGTGTATTTGCTGAGGAGCAAAGCTGAAGCTATCGAGAGCTTTATACACTATAAGAACGAAGTTGAAAATCAACTTGGCAAGAAAATCAAAAGAATCAGGAGTGATAGAGGTGGTGAATATGTTTCACCATTTGGTGAATATTATTTTGTGCACAGAATTATTCACGAAACCACTGCTCCTTATTCTCCTCAACAAAATGGGATTACTGAGCACAAAAACCGAACGTTGAAGGAAATGATGAACGTCATATTGACAAGTTCTGGTTTACCTCAGAATTTGTGGGAGGAAGCCTTACTTTCCGCGAACTACGTTCTAAACAAGCTTCCTCACAGAAGATTTGACAAGACACCATATGAGTTGTGGAAAGATCACGTATTTTCCTACAAATACCTAAAAGTGTGGGGGTGTCTTGCCAAAGTAATGGTTCCTAAACCTAAGAAGGTTAGAATAAGACCCAAAAATGTTGATTGTATATTCATTGGATATGCTCGCAACAGTAGTGTGTATCGATTCTTGGTACATAAGTCTGAGATTCCTGACATCAATTCGAGTATGATAATTGAGTCAAGGAATGCCACATTTTTTGAAGAGACGTTTCCTTGTAAGGAAAGACAAAGAACAAAGTTCTCAAAAGAACGATTGATATTGTCAAAGACAGTGATCTGGTTGACCAAGAATCATAACAACATGCAAACGTTGAGACAATCGAACTTAGACGTAGCAAAAGAGCTAGAACGTCTAAGTCGTTCGGTCCCGATTTTCTGACATACTTGTTAGAGAATAAGCCTAAAAACTATAGAGAAGCAATGTCTTCTCCGGAGGCCCATCTGTGGAAAGAGGCTATTAACAGTGAGATTGATTCAATCCTACAGAACCATACTTGGGAGTTGGTTGATCTTCCTCCAGGTTGTAAGCCACTGGACTACAAATTGATATTCAAATGGAAGATGAAAACATATGGTGTAGGGGTTTTATTGCGGATATCCGATAACGCAGCGGAAACTGTGGAAAATCAAATTTTCTGATTTCAAAACTTTTTCTCGGATTAATAAAATAAACTTATTTACTCAAAACTTCCATCCAAATCAAGTCTCAACACAATGAAATAACTATAGATCAAATCTAGGTCATTTAAGAGTGGGTCAACAACTCTAGATTTTGCAACTGCACCATGACTAGTCATTTTAAGGTCATTACGTCGGTACCATATTAAAAGATACATTATATTATAGAAACTGCATATATTATTCAAAATAATAATGTTTTACAGAAATATTGATAAAAAAATACAACTGGGAATTGGCGCTGTGAGCACCAACCCCAACAAAAACTCCCACTTGCTCTAGTGCCAATAACGATTGTATCTAATACCCATCGAATCCACCTGTTTATCAAACAGCTTCGGAGGTATGGCCTCGTCAGCGGGTCTGCTACATTATCTTCACTAGGTACCTTGCACATGACAATATCCCCTCGCGACACAATCTCTCGAATGATGTGGTACTTACGTTCCACATGTTTCGACTTCTGATGCGCCCTCGGTTCTTTTGCTTGCGCAATGGCTCCAATATTATCATAGTATAACGGAATCACATTCTCGATACTTGGGACAACTCCCAATTCTGTGACAAAGTTCTTTATCCACACAGCCTATTTTGCAGCTTCAGAAGCTGCAATATATTCCGCCTCAGTGGTGGAATCTGCTGTTGATCCCTGTTTGGAACTCTTCCAACAAACTGCACCTCCGTTAAGGGTAAATACAAATCCAGGTGTAGACTTTCTATCATCCGGATCCGATTGGAAATCGAAATCCGTATACCCATTAAATTGTAGTTCGTTTCCTCCATAAATTATTAACTTATCCTTAGTACCTTTAAGATACTTGAGGATATGTTTAATGGCCATCCAATGGTCATTACCTGGATTGGACTGATATCTACTAGTTATACTAACAGCGAAAGTGATATCAGGCCTTGTACATAACATGACATACATTATGCTACCCAAACACGAAGCAAAAGGTTGGTTAGACATTCTAACCTTCTCATCTTCTGTTTGTGGACTCATCTTTTTGAAAGATGAATCCCATGTCTGAACGGTATGTTTGCTGTCTTACAGTTACCAAAATTATACCGTTCCAAGATCTTATCTATGTACATTGATTGGGATAACCCAATCGGCCTCCTTTGTCGATCTCTATAGAGTTTTATCCCTAAAACATAGGAAGCTTCTCCCAGGTCCTTCATGGAGAAATTCTTACAGAGGTATGCTTTGACGCTTTGTAACATACCTAAATCATTCCCAATGATTAGGATGTCATCAACATATAGGACTAAAAAAACGACCATGCTCCCACTGGCCTTCTGATACACACAGGATTCTTCCGAATTTTTGAGAAAACCAGACGATCTAATAATCTCGTCGAATCAAAGATTCCAACTTCGTGAAGCTTGTTGAAGTCCATAAATGGACTTCTTAAGCTTACATACCATACCCGAGTTTTTGCTGGACGTAAAACCTTTCGGCTGTTCCATATAGATTTCTTCATCAAGAAATCCATTTAGAAAAGCCGTTTTGACATCCATTTGCCAAATCTCGTAGTCATGATACGCAGCTATAGAAAGAAAAATCCGAATAGACTTAAGCATTGCTACTGGTGAAAAAGTTTCATCGTAGTCGACGCCAGGTCGCTGCGTGTAACCTTTTGCTACCAGTCGGGCCTTGTAAGTTTCAACCTTACCGTCAGGCCCGCGCTTCCTCTTGTAAACCCATTTACAACCGATAGGAACAATTCCTTCGGGAAGCGGAACCAAGTTCCAAACTTGATTCTCATGCATTGAGTCTAACTCGGATTTCATGGCACTTTGCCATTTCACGGAGTCGATGTCCAACATCGATTCTTTATAGGTGAAAGGATCAGTCTCTTCAACTAAGAGAACATCCAGACTCTTTTCTTGTATCAAATACAAGCATTCAGGAGGTCTAGATACCCTTTCTGACCTACAGAGTGTGTGTTGAAGGTCCTTCATCTACTTGAACTTCAGGTTCCTCCGTTGGTTCGTTATTTTCAGGTTGGACTTCATCAAGTTCAACTTGTCTATGATTACCACCTTCTGACAAAAATTCTACTTCTAGAAATTTTGCGAAGCGAGTTACGAACACATTTCGATGCTCGGTATCATAGAACATATATCCTCTCGTATTCGAAGGATATCCGACAAACCTAAACTTTTACCCTCGAGGTGAAAGCTTATCTTGCTGAGCCACCCTGATATAGGCAGGACAACCCCAAACCTTAATGTAACTAAGATTTGGTCTCCTACCGAACCATATCTCATACGGTGTCGTATGAACAACTTTTGAAGAAATCTTATTCAAAAGATGTGCAGCTGTTAAAAGAGAGTAGCCCTATAAATAATAGGGCAAATCTGTGAAACTCAACATCGATCGAACCATATCCAATAAAGTTTGATTTCTCCTCTCAGACACTTCATTGTGTTGTGGAGTACCTAGATGAGTATATTGAGCGAGAATCTCATTCTCCTTCATATAATCCATGAACTCACCACTCATATATTCACCGTGTGGGAACACATAAATCTGGGCCACGCATGCTGTCCCGGGCTCGCGGCCCGGTCGGGAGTACGGAGTAGCCACGGGGGACTAAACCGGAGAATAATAGAGTCGCCACCTGGTGTGAACCGGGAAAATGAGATTTAAGGCCGCACTCACCCCTCGCAAGGGAAGACCTCAAACCGTTGGGTTCGGAATGGTCCCTTACTCATGCCACTTGTGATGAAAGGATTTATGTAATAATTTAATTAGGCTTAAGTAGCACTTATTTCCAAGAGTATCATGCTTCTAAATTCACATGTACAAAATGAAAGTTACACATACATTTCACATCTAAGATTGCATGCTTGAAAATACCTCAAAGTAACAATGAACATACAACTTCATTTAGCATATCATGTTCACGGAAAACACAAGCATACATACTAACCATACAAGCATACATGTGAGCACTTTTCCAAGTGATACGTGGAATTGTATCCCAAGTACAGACCGCACTACCGTCCATTCGGAATCGGCTACGGAATTTATGTCTGGGTTTCTGTGGGAACACAGGAATCTGGGCGACGCAATGCTGTTCCAGGCTCGGGGGCCTAGTTGGGAGTACGGAATAGCCAACGTAGGACTAAACCGGAGAATAAGGGAGTCGCCACCCGGTGTGAACCGGGACAAAGATTTAAGGCCGCACTCACCCCTCGCAAGGGAAGATCTCAAACCATTGGGTTCGGAATGGTCCCTTACTTATGCAACTTGTAATGTAAAGATTTATGCAATAATCCAACCAAGCCTATGACATATATTTCCAAGTGCAACACAATCCTAGATTCACATGCTTAAAAGTATAATTTACATCTAACATACATGAACCAAATCTTATTGCCAAATTCACATGCTCAAAAGTAGGCCTTTGCAACAACAAGCACATAACGTCATAAGAATTCAATCATTCATGTAAATATAAACACAAACAGTCATGGTAACATTTGCGTGTAATGTAAAGGAAATCAAAATGACGACAAATAATATTGTAGGCACATAACGGAAACAGACAACTAGAGAGGTAATACAAATGCATAGCGTACAAAGGGGTAACCATATGCTAAGATGGACATGTCGTAATGTGATGCAAGAGGATCTGTTTACCGTGTGTGTTCGTGCAGCGTTCGTAGACGCGTTCGAACGGTAAACAGAAGGTTCTCGTTCAAGTAGCGTTTGTAAACGCGTTCGAACGGAAATGAAACAGAATGCTCACGTTCGTATGGCGTTTGTGAACGCGTTCGAACGGAAATGAAACAGAATACTCACGTTCGTTTGGCGTTTGTGAACGCGTTCGAACGGAAATGAAACAGAATACTCACGTTCGTATGGCGTTCGTGAAAGCGTTCGAATGGAAATGAAACAGAATACTCACGTTCGTGTGGCATTCGTGAACGCGTTCGAACGGAAATGAAACAGAATGCTCACGTTCGTATGGCGTTCGTGAAAGCATTCGAACGGAAATGAAACAGAATACTCACGTTCGTGTGGCGTTTGTGAACACGTTCGAACAGAAATAAGACCTGATGCATGACAAGGCAAAATACATGCGCGTTCGAGTTGCGTTCGTAAACGCGTTCGAACGGGAACAGACCTGATGCATGAAATGGGACGTAATACATAAATGACAAATAGTACAATGCGAGGCGCGGCGAAGCATCGTGGTAAAAGATTTTAACCTCTTCAATTAGAGGACCTCTCATTGCACTTACTAAGCCCATGCGCTCGATCACATCATGCATACAAACATAAAGACAATCATATCAAACTAAGTATGCCCGATTGAATGTATCTTGCTTTCAACCGGACACACATAAACCGGCGCGGCAAAGCATCGTGGTAAAGGGCTTTAACCCCTCCACATAGGGGATCTTTCATTCCACTCACTAAGCCCATGCACTTGATTGAACCATACATACAAACATAAAGACAATCATATCAAACTAAGTATGGCCGATTGAACGTATCTTGCTTTCAACCGGACACACATCAACCGGCGCGGCAAAGCATCGTGGTAAAGGGCTTTAACCCCTCCCCATAGGGGATCTTTCATTCCACTTACTAAGCCCATGCGCTCGATTGAACCATGCATACAAACATAAAGACAATCATATCAAACTAAGTATGCTCGATTGAACGTATCTTGCATTCAACCGGACACACTTCAACCGGCGCGGCAAAGCATCGCGGTAAAGGGCTTTAACCCCTCCCCATAGGGGATCTTTCATTCCACTTACTAAGCCCATGCGCTCGATTAAATCATGCAGGACTAAGCAACATACAGAATTCAAGTGACGAGAAACAAATAAACCAGAGCAACACAAAACAAGAGAAGGTGCTGTTTAGTCAAGTGGTACGTGGAGTTGTATCCCAAGTACAGACCGCACTACCGTCCATTCGGATTCGGCTACGGAATTTACGTCTGGGTTTCCATCCTATATATCACAAGAGACGACACTCTTCCATTTCATTCAAGCCACAACATGCATCCATAAACGACTCTCATGCGAATAGAATTCAATAATAAAAAAACGAATATAAACTAAAAAGGGTGCCCTCAGGTCTAACCTTTTAAATCACCTCTCGGATGTACGGTACACGATCGTCGGAAGGGTGGATGCTCCGCAACTCTTCCGGTTCACTGGTTCACTGTTCTCGTTCATTGTCTTACTGTTTTGAGTCGTCGTTCTCTGTCTTTTGCTGCTGTTTTCACTGTATTTCTGCTCGCCATTTCAGCTCACTGTTTCAGGTCATATTCTTCTGTTTCAGTGGACTGTTTTGATGTTCTTGATGGACTGTTTTGGGTGCTCTTTTGGTGTTTTTAGGGTACGATTTTGGTGTGTTTGGGGGGGGGGTATTGGGCTGCTGTTTGGGACTGATTTCAGGGGTAGTTTCGGTGCTGTCAAGGACTGATTTCAAGGGTTAGGGGGCTGCTGTGTGTTGTTCTCGTTAATTTGGTGAGGGAAGGGTTGTTGTGTGTGTTGTTTGTGTTTTGTAGTTTACGTGTGATATGGAGAGTGTCTTGATGTCTTGGGCGTGTATTAGAGAGAGTGGGGGGCTAGGGGTTGGCTAGGTTAGTGCATGTTTATATAGAAGAGATCTAGGGGTTGCCCTTGTCTCACAAGGAAGAGATCTAGTTTCCAAATTATGAGTGATATGAATGGTATATACAAGATTGAGGGGGGACAAAATACTTTTAAATTGGTAGATGTCTTATTAGATTAGGAAGTCAAATATATGATTGACTTTAATTGGTTAGGATTGATTTTAATTAGGCATATCTTATTTTAATTTAGTATATGAATTATTTAAATTAGGCATGATTTTAGTTTAAGTTGGTAATTGTTTATTTTATGTTTGGTATATGTTTTATTTAATTATTTAATTAATTTAATCATTATCTTATTTAGTTAATATTTATTTATTTAAATTGGGATGTGTTTTATGGGCTTGGGCGTGTGGGCCAAGGCTTGGGCGAATGGGGGCTTTGACGTGAGGCTAGCAGTAAAACCAGAATTACCGACACCGTTCGAACGCTTCCTCGAACATGGCACGAACGCCCGCAATCCGTTTGACGTTCGAACGTATACACGAACGCAGCACGAACGAAAACAGTGAACCTTATTTATTCTGAATTCCCCCTTCCGATGTCCGTTTTCCGTGACCTCCGTGACTTAAAAGGTAGTGTCTCCAAAATGAGACTCATCATAGGGACTTATGTGTAAAAATGCAGTGCCTACAGTCGCCCCCACTTTGATGGGACTTGTGTAATGTGTAACAGTGACAATCCTATCAAAGTTATGCAATGCATTTTCACTTACCTGGCTCGCCAGCTGCCACTTGACTTACCATGTGTTGAGTTGAGTTGATTTGGATGATGAGGTGCTGCGACCCCTGGTTCATTCCCGAACCGTGCTGTGATGTGGTCCATTCCCGAACCGTTGTGGTGAGGTGGTCCATTCCCGAACCATTACTGTAAGGTGGTCCATTCTCAAACCGTTACTGTGAGTTGGTCCATTCCCGGACGTTACTGTGAGGTGTCCATTCTCAAACTGTTACTGTAAGGTGGTCCATTCCCGAACCGTTACTGTGAGATGTCCATTCCCGAACTATTACTGTGAGGTGGTCCATTCCCGAACCGTTACTGTAAGGTGGTTCATTCCCGAACCATGACTGTGAGGTGGTTTCATTCTCGAACTATTACGTAAGGTGGTCCATTCCGAACCGTTACTGTGAGGTGGGTTCTTCCCGAACCGTGACTGTGAGGTGGTTCATTCCCGAACCGTTACTGTAAGGTGGTCCATTCCCAAACCGTTATGTGAGGTGGTTCATTCCGAACCGTGACTGTGAGGTGGTTCATTTTCGAACGTTACTGTAAGGTGGTCCATTCCCGAACCGTTACTGTGAGGTGGTTCATTCCCGAACCGTTCTTCCATTCTTGGAGTGCCATTCTCGGCCTGTTCATTCTTGAACTGTGTTCCATTCTTGGATTGCCATTCTCGGCTTGTTCATTCTTGAACTGTCCATTCCCGGACTATACCTCCATTCTCGAAGTGTCATTCTCGGCAGAACTGATCTGTTGTGATGCGGGCCTCGCCCCCAGAATGCCATACTCGGCATTGCTGATCTGATGTAAATGGGTCTCGCCCCCAGAATGCCATACCCGGCAAGACTGATACTGATGTAATGTGGGCCTCGCCCCCAGAATGCCTACCCGGCAAGACTGATACTGATGCTGATGTGGGCCCTCGCCCTAACTGATGCTGAAGTGGGCCTCGGCCCTAACTGCTACTGATTATGGGCCTCGCCCCAGACTGATACTGATGTGGGCCTCGACCCTCGGGATTCATCCCAAACTGATATGATGATATGGGCCTCGCCCATGTGATTCGTTCCTGAAGATTGCTGACATTGTACTGTCCTGCTTCTGGTTGCTTGCATTCGGCGTTTTTTTTTTTTTTTTTTTTTTTTCCTCCTTTGAAACCTGTTATTACAAAACAGAACAAACACGAAAGGATGCAAAATGTGTTACGTGTATGCATGCATGAATGTTCCTATCCCGTCGGGTTAGGTCTTCCGTCAATTCTTTGGTGACTGCTTAGCCTTCTCTTCCTCAGACAAGCTATTTCTTCAATCTGTCTACGTTGATCGGCTCGGTGAACTAATTCCCTTCCAAGTCTAATATCTTCACTAGCTCTATTTCCCATTTCTGAATGTCTATCTTATCTTTTCTGTTTGCTTATTTCGAAGGTTCCCCGTGTTCATCACTGGATTCCATAGTACCAAGGTTGAATACTTTTCTCAAATATATTCATATTGCAGAAGAGTTCCAGCAAAATGAACGTCTTTATTATTGTTGAGGAAAAGAGTTCGAAAAAGTAACAAAATCAATGTCATTTAAAAAAACTGGATCAAATAGACTATGAGGAACATCTCCATCATCCGCAGCACTGCCTTCTTCCTCGGCCTATAGTTCTTCACTGTCATCCATGTAAGAAGCTTGGTGGTTGATGGTTTCTTTTTTTCATGGGTTGGGTATTTTATGGGAATCTATGAGATCTTGAATTTCATGCCTGAGGCGGGTGCAGTTGTCGGTGTCATGGCCATGTAGCTGGTGGAAGTGAAACGTAAAGGTTCACATTTATGTGTGGTGGTGGGGGGTGTGGAAATGGCTTGCCTTCTAAGGGTTTCAAGATTCCTTGTCCCTGTAACTTTTCAAATACCTTCGACAAAGGTCTACCAAGGTTGGAGAATTGCCGGTTTCTGATGGCAGCGACTTCGGCAGTGGCGGGCTTGCTCTCTGAATGCCCCCAAAAGTTCTTCTATTCTGGCCATAAGACTTTCTGTTTTCAGCCTCCTCTTCCTCAATATCGATTGAATCATGCATACATAAGCAACATGCAGAATTCGAGTGACGAAAAATAAACAAATAAATCCAAGCAACATGAAACAAGAGAAAGTGCCGTTTACTCAAGTGGTACGTGGAGTTGTATCCCAAGTACAGACCGCACTACCATCCATTAGGATTCAGCTACGGAATTTACGTCTGGGTTTCCATCCTATATACCACGAGAGACGACACTCTTTTATTCATCCAAAATCCCACAACACACACATACACAAACAAGATTCAACAAATAAGTAAATACAATCAAAATAATAACAAAAATCAACATAAAGATGAGTGTGAAAAGTACCCTCAGGTCTAACCTTTTAAGCCGTCTCTCGGACTCGCGTTCACGAAGATCGGAAGGGGTAAAGCTCCGTACTTTTCTGGTTCACTGGTTTGCCTTTTCCTTCACTATTTTGCCGCTCAAGCTACTGTTTCGACTCCGTTTTGCTGCTGTTTCCTTGTGGTTTTGCTGCCGTTTCCTCTGTATTTTCTGCTTACTGTTTCAAGTATTGTTTTTGGTGTTTTAGGCTACTATTTTTGACGTAGTTTACCGCTGTTTTAAAAGGTGATTT
>SKCR01009529.1:0-23581 GCA_019454045.1 Zanthoxylum bungeanum
TGAAGTGAATAGGTTCACTACTGCAAGTTTCCTAACAGATAAGACGACTACAAGTCGCAAAATGGTACTATACAGTTTGAATAATGGTACAGTGAGCTGGAAATCTTCCAAGCAAGATACTGTTACCGTATAAACAACAAATGCGGGTTATTGCTGCAGCTGAGGCAACAATAGAAGCCATTTGGGTCAGTAATAAGTCTAATTAGATTAGATATAGTTCTGCTAGCCGCTGAGCTATGCGTCAGCACAGGCTAAGGAATTAATCATTTCATTAATGATCCAGATATATACTTCGACTATTCATCTGATTCGTTCGGATCATAGATCGTGGCGATGTGATGATCGTATAAATCGCATCAGACGATAATCATGCAAATCCGCTGACGAAAGCCTTTTCTTAGCAGTTTGAGCCAATAGTACATAGTTCGGGTGTAAGACACTCGAGTGACTGGCTATAGGCCAAGTGGGAGATTGTTGGACAATTATGACCCATAGCGTCACTATTTGTACAGATCACGGTGTTGTTGTACAAATTAACTATGTGATAAAGTAGATCGCTCTCTTATCATTTGTAATTAGATTACCAAGATTTATAAATGATAGGAGGGGTCCCTATGATTAGTTCATGGATTGAGAATGATATGAGACAGTATCGGTCCACGAAGGATTAATCATTAAATATCCCTAGTCGGAGCATTGTCGAGATTGAACATCGATAAATGCGTAAAAGACTAGTATTACACTTGTGCGCGTTGTGAGGGCATAACGACATAGTTCTCATATATTTGGGTATAGGATACTCATGCAAGTGTAACAGGAGGTTGTTTTTTACCGATGGTACGGGAAACAGCTTCGCTCTGGATAGACCCCCTCGAAATTCCATTGGTAGTATGACTATGTGTCTATGGAAGTCCGAAATCAGGGTAGGTGTATTTGGTCTTAACCTGAGACTTGCACCGCTAATACTTGCGACAATCAATATACTTTGGTTGCGGTCGTCCAGGGCTTTAACATGTTTTGTGTACGCCTATGCTGGGTATATTGAGAATCGTAGTGTGTTGGGTGTGATGTCAAGATGGAAGTATCACTCCAGTCATATGGAGAAGATGGTCACGTAGGATACGGTACTAGTACTCTTATGTACTGCAGTCATCGGGATAAAATGACAAGGTCAGGTTTATCCGATTATAGAGACTAGTTACCAGACATCGACATGTTCTTCGTACGGGGCAGACACAATTCCAGCCCTAGGCCTAGCACGTGATCATCGATACTGGATCGACATATGCAATACTACGTATACTACGCCTGATATAGATCTTTTATTCCTGTAAGGATATTTCTGGAGAATTGGGTAGGCATGGCGCTTTGCTAGAAGCCAACCTTGTCTTGTAAATCAGTATAAACGTAGTACTAGGTACTTACGTGTTCGGATAGTCCGACGACCGATTTACTGCCAACATATCTGGGGATCTCATGGGTCACTTCTCGAAGATTCACCAATGACGTATGACTCGCACTTTTATTAATCTGGGATTAATTAATGATGAGAGAGAGAAAATTAATCTGGGATTAATTGCGGAGATATTTTATCTGGGATAAAATATCAATTAAAGAGAGATACGATTAATTTGGAATTAATCGGTAAATTAATATATTCGATATATTAATCGAAATTGGATTTCGACGTGGAATTAAAATTAGATTTTAATTTGGGCGAACGAGTTAATTTAGAATTAATTCGTTAGCGACGTGAATAGTAATTATGCTTTGCATGATTATTTAATTAAATTAGATTTAATTACGTCACAACGGAAAATTCATTAATTTGGAATTAGCAAACCCGAGCCCGGGATTGTTTGCGAGTTCATTCGTATTTCGAATTCGAGTGCGGCACACAAGTCAAATCAAGCGTCAAATCACTAGTCACATCAAGCGTCAAATCATGTCACTTTAAGTGATGTGACAATTGATTGATTGATTGATGTGACTTGATGGTAGTTGTTGGAATGGTTGTTGGATTTGATTATTTGACTTTTGGAAAGCCAAATATTTGGTAAATCCTTTATTTATTTTTTGAAATATATATTGTGTATTAGATACACATTTTAACCAACCAACACTCATCTCTCTCTTCCAACTTCTCCCTCTCTCACGCCCATGGAAGGGCTGATTTTCTTTCTGGTTTGGCAGCTCACTTCCGTGAGCCAATAAGGAAAAGGGAAGCAAAAAGTCGCGATTTTATGGCAAAATCGAGTGTTCTAGCACACTACGAAGTCATGCGAAGGTGATAGGGAAGTCCACCCATGAGCTTGGAATCGTTTGACGAAGCTTGGAGCTCAAAAACTTGATGATTGCCGAGCACAACAATGGAGCAAAACAGAAACTGCCGTGAGCAGTCTAGTGAGCATAAATCAATTTTTTGTTGCCTCGCGTGTCGCTCAACCGATCAATGTGAGTATTCCACAACTCCCTCGTATGTATTCACATGTATTTCTTGCTTTGTATTCGATCCTCGGGGCCTAGAAACTCCCACATGACCGAATTTGGAGAACACAAAGAGCAGCCCACTGCCGTGAGCTTCCAAGGAGGAGCTAAGGATTTTATGTTCGTCGCATCACTCAATCGATCATTGTAAGTATTCCGCAACTTCTTTGAGTATTCGCACATGTGTTTCATTGCTTTAATTGATCCCGGGACCTTAGAGAAACCCAACAGTAATATCCTCATTAAGTCAGGTTTGAAATATTTTAAATATTATAATTAAGGAAGATTAATCTAAATATTAGTTATAAAAGCTTTACCTTTTACCCCAGCAGGGGGAGTTACCTCCTCATTTCTGAAAAGTAAAAACTGAAAAGTAAAGAAAGGAAAGTACTGTGCGTAAAAGTAAATTGCAGAAAGTAAAGACTTGAAAGTAAAGAAAATAAAGTAAAAATACGGAAATTAATTACTGAAAGCTGTAAATAACAATCAAGATACAATTTTCTTAGTATTCTTAGGAATTACATAGAAGAAAGCATGGATCTGATTTTGAAATTTTAGCCTGAATTTATAGACTTCAATAAGTTTGCGCGTCGCGACATGAAACCCATGCGCTTCCCGATGCTCCGTGAATTGCGGCACGAATTGCGGATCGGCTGACACGTGGCACTGCTGAGTGATTAATTCAATAATTATGCTGATGTGGCGCTGACGTGGTGATGATATGACAGTGTCGATTGTCGGCAGCATGTGATGGTGACACGTGGCATAAAATGATTGGCTGATGATGACGTGGCTGACACGTGGCAAGCTGACTCAGCATGTGACTGATGGAGATGCCACGTGGCTGACACATGGATAACACATAGACGACATGTGGCGATGGCAATTTTCGGCAGCAAGTGATGATGACACATGGCACGACACACGTTAGCGGATCTGCTCTGATGTTGACACGTGGCAGGCGCATGTTAGCAGATTCGGCGCACGTTAGAGGTCAGTGTATTTTAGCAAAACTTCTCTTGATTGGTTCACGTGTCCCGGCGCACGTTAGAAGACTTCAGTGCACGTTAGCGGTCGTGACGCAGGGTGCGTGTCGCGACGTACCAAATGACAATTTTACCCTTTTGGTCTATTTTTCACTGTTTTGGCCCCGAATTACCTCTAGAGAGTCCTAAAACTTTTTTATCTATAAAATAACATAAAACACATCAATATATTCACAAAACTCAAGAAAATATTCAAAATATTTGGTTAAATTATTGGGAAATAGTGATACATTTACCACTCATCAGCGACGATCTTTGCATCTTCCTTACAGGTTATCGGCCATTGCAAACATACTACTGGAATAGATTCAGGTTTTTCCTTGCATTGTCGAACCAAGAGTTGCCAAAACATCTACATGAGTATTTTCAGTTTTGGGGACTTGTGAAATGGTGAGTTCCTCAAATGTCGATTGGAGCTCTTTCACCTTCTGTAAGTAGAAGGCCATTTATGAGCCTCGTGTTTGATATGATCCTTGGAGTTGATTGACAATAAGCTGGGATTCTTATTTCACTTCTATTTTCCTGGCTTCTAGCTCCTTAGCCATTGTCAAACTAGCTATCAGAGTTTCATACTCGATTTCATTGTTGGTTATTTTGAAACCACATTTAACTACCTGTCGTAGGGTGTCACCTTCGGGAGTGGTGATCATAATTCCCAACCTGCAACCTCGCTTGTTACTGGATCTGTCAACTGCGAGTTTCCAAGTGGCTATCAACTTGACATAATGGATTTCTAACTTAGCTGGGGCTTGTTGCCCAGGGCTGAAGTCAGCCACGAAGTCTGCTAGTGCTTGAGATTTAATCGCGGTCCATGGTTGATAAGTGATATCATGTTCTCCGAGCTCCACAGCCCATTTTGTCAGTCTCCCAAAGAGCTCGGGTCTATGTAGTATGCTCCTCAAGGGGTAGGAAGTGTAGACAGTGATCAGATGCCCTTGGAAGTATGGGCGTAGCTTTCGGGTCGTTGTTATTAAAGCGAGTACCAACTTTTCCATCAGGGTGTAGCGAGTCTCCGCGTTGAGTATAGCTTAGCTCACATAGTAAACTAGGAGTTGTGCCCATTCTTCTTCTCTGATCAAAACGATACTCACTACTTGCTCAGAAACCCCCAAGTAGAGGAAAAGCCTTTCATTGTTGACTGGCTTTGAAAAGAGTGATGGACTGGTCAAATATCTCTTGAGTTCTTTCAAAACCTTCTCGCAGGCTGGGGTCCATTCAAAGTTCTTTACTTTTTTGAGGGCAGAGAAAAATAAAAAAACTCTTATTCGTAGACTTAGAAATGAACTTGGTTAGGGCCGCAATCCTCCCCGCAAGTCGCATGATGTTTATTGGACTGGTGGGAGATGAGATGTTAAAGATAGACTTGATCTGTTCAGAGTTAGCTTCTATACTCGTCGAGTGACCAAGTAGCCAAGATGTTTGCCCGAAGCAAAACCGAAGGCGCATTTGATTGAGTTCAACCTCATGCCATATTTCCTCATTATTTCGAATGTCTGCCCCAAGTGCTCTAGGTGTTGTTCCGCCCGTAATAATTTCACCAGCATGTCGTCTATGTAGACATCTATAGTCTTCCCAATCTATTAGGAAAAAAATTTGTTGACGAGGCGCTGATAGGTGGCTCCAGCATTCTTGAGTCCGAATGGCATCACCTTGTATCAATAGACGCCTTTGTTGGTGATGAATGTTGTTTTATTTTAGTCGTTTGGATGCATTAGGATTTGATTGTAGCCCGAATAAGCATCCATGAAGCTCAATAACCCGTGCCTAGATGTAGTGTCGACCATTGAATCAATATGGGTCAAGGGAAATGAATCTTTCGGGCATGCCTTATTCAAGTCCGTAAAGTCGATGCAAACTCGCCACTTCCCATTTTACTTCTTAAATTGCTCCATTTTACAACAGCTTCTGAACCTCTTCGTCCATGATTCAGTTCATTTCCGAAATAAACTTCCTCATTTTCTACCTAACATGAGGGTAGTCTAGATCCACGTGTAGTTCATGAGTGATCATCTCTGGATCTATCCCCGTTATATCTTTATGAGACCAAGCGAAGCATTCGTGTCGCTCTTTGAGAAAGTCAATCAAATTGGTGCGTAGTTTGGGGTCGAGGTGAGCTCCAATCTGGGCTTTATGGTCTGCATATTGTGGATGGATCTAGATCTCATCGAGTTCCACAATGTTGATCTGATCTTGTTCGACTACACGAGATCCTTCCTACAATTGCTATGCAGACTGGGACTTTGTCTTTAAAGTCATTTGGTAGCAGCTCCTGGAGGCAAGTTGGTCTCCTTTGATCTTCTAGATACCCCATTTGGTTGGGAACCTCATGTTGGAATGTATGCTCTAGAGCTACATGTGATGTAAACGATTTTATGTGTTTTGAAATAAAACAATGCATTATTTATTTATCAAATTGTTTGTTTAATTTTCGCATATTATATATCATCTTAAATACCCTAGATTTCTTATGTGCCTTCAGACTTAATGTATGAGTATCATACACAAGAGGATATAAGTCTGAAGTTAGTAATCTTAAATAGTCCATAGAGAGCAAACAAAGCGGGTACTTTGTTTGTGGTTTATCTATAGCTGCGGTTCATTCTATATTTGTATGGTGATCTTGATCCGGATCGTCCATGTAGAGTAATGAGAATGGAGGCACCTTGTATGATGCGATCATATAGGACTGGACCCAGATGGAAATGACATACTTATAATATCCGTTAGACTAAGTGTTGGACAATTATGACCCATAGCGTCACTATTTATATAGATCACGGTGTTGTTGTACAAATTAACTATGTGACAAAAGAGATTGCTCTCTTATCATTTGTGATTAGATCACCTAGATATATAAATGATAGGAGGTCCCTATGATTTTTTCCTGGATTGAGAATGATATGAGATAGTATTAGTTCACGAAGGATAAATCATTAAATATCCCTAGTCAGAGTATTATCGAGGGCATAACGGCATAGTTCTCATATATTTGGGTATAGGATACTCATGCAAGTGTAATAGGAGGTTGTGTTTTACCGATGGTACGGGAAACAGCTTCGCTCTGGATAGACCCCCTTGGAATTCCATTGGTAGTATGACTATGTGTCTATGGAAGTCCGAAATCAGGGTAGGTGTATTTGTTCTTAACCTGAGACTTGCACCGCTAATACTTGCAACAATCAATATACTTTGGTTGCGGTCGTCCAGGGCTTTAACATGTTCTGTTTACGCCTATGCTGGGTATATTGAGAATCGTAGTGTGTTGGGTGTGATGTCAAGACGGAAGTATCACTCCAGTCATATGGAGAAGATGGTCACGTAGGATACGGTACTAGTACTCTTATGTACTGCAGTCATCGGGATAAAATGACAAGGTCAGGTTTATCCGATTATAGAGACTAGTTACCAGACATCCGACATGTGCTTCGTACGGGGCAGACACAATTCCAGCCCTAGGCCTAGCACGTCATCATCTGATACTGGATCGACATATGCAATACTACGTATACTACGCCTGATATAGATCCTTTATTCCTGTAAGGATATTTCTGGAGAATTGGGTAGGCATGGCGCTTTACTAGAAGGCAACCTTGTCTTGTAAATCAGTATAAACGTAGTACTAGGTATTTACGTGTTCGGATAGTCCGACGACCGAATATACTGCCAACATATCTGGGGATCTCATTGGTCGCTTCTCGAAGATTCACCGATGACGTATGACTCGCACTTTTATTAATCTTGGATTAATTAATGATGAGAGAGAGGAAATTAATCTGCGATTAATTGTGGAGATATTTTATCTGGGATAAAATATCAATTAAAGAGAGATAACGATTAATTTAGAATTAATCGGTAAATTAATATATTCGATATATTAATCAAAATTGGATTTCGACGCGGAATTAAAATTAGATTTTAATTTGGCGAACGAGTTAATTTAGAATTAATTCGTTAGCGACGTGAATAGTAATTATGCTTTGCATGATTATTTAATTAAATTAGATTTAATTACGTTGCAACAGAAAATTCATTAATTTGGAATTAGCGAACCCGAGCCCGATATTATTTGCGAGCGCATTCGCATTTCGAATTCGAGTGCATCACGCAAGTTAAATCAAGCCTCAAATCGCTAGTCGCATCTAGCGTCACGTCATCCGTCAATCAAGTGATAGATGTCGTTCACTTTGAGTGATTGACGCCAGTCACTATTCATGATTGATGGATTGATGGGAGTTGATGGAAGTTGATGGAAAGCATTTGATGGATTTGAAAGAGATTTATCATTATTTTATTAATGATTTTTTGACTTTCAAATTAAGTGTATTAGATACACTTTTCTTCCAACAACACACACAACTTTCTCTCCTCCTCTCTCCTCTCATTTTCACGCCCAAGGGGCTGAAAATTCTTCTGGTTTCTGCACAAAGCCGAGACAGTGAAGGGAAGCAAGTGTGATGATTTTGCGGCAAAATCATCGAGAGCTAGCACTCCGAGAGACATGCGAAGGTGATAGGGAAGTCCACCCATGAGCATGGAAGTTTATCACAAAGCTTGGAGCTTGATAGAGGACCTCCAATGGCTGAAAACAGTGAGCAAACTCACTGCCACTGCCGAGCAGTCCAATGGGCAGAAAATCAAGTTTTGTTGCCTACCGCGTCGCTCAACCGATCGATGTGAGTATTCACTAACTCCCTCTATGTATTCACATACTTGTTTCATGCTTGTTTAATGATCTTAGGACCTTAGCAAAACCAACAATGGTATCAGAGCAAGGTTGAGCATGAAAATTTTAGGGCTTAAAATTTGGGTAAAAATGTGTTTGAGCATGATTTATGAAATGGATGAATGAATATGTTTAAATGTGTTTTTATTAATGATTGATTGGATCAATTTGATTAAAAAGTGTTTAGAACAAATTTCCCCAATTTTCTTAGCTTGGCCGAGAATGGTGCCCTATTTTATTGTCTTGGAATTTTGATTTTTTGATCATTGGATGTGTTGGAAATCAAATGGGAATGATGATTTAATGTTTAATTGGATTTGATTGGATTAAAACCAAATTGGACATAAAATCCTCCTAAAGCCGAGACATATAAAGCATGGTTTGGGTTTGATTTTTGTTAAATTGTGTTGAACATGATTTAATGATGAAGAACATGATTAATTAGGCTAATTGATGTTTTAGAAATGTTAATTGGGTAATTAATTCTGTAATACACATTATGTAATTAAATTGGGAATTTGCAATTTTTGTAATTTAATTATGTTGGGCCTTAAATTTGAATTTGGGCTTTTAAAGTTGTTATTGGGCTTGGTTGTACCAGGTAAGGTTTAGGCCAAATGGATTGGATCCAATTGGGCCCAAAACCGCTTCCATAAAGCCCAAATGCGACTTAATGGATCTTTAAAGTTTAATTGGCCTAATGGGCCTAAATTGATTCTGGGCTTATGGGGTAATTCCCGGATTGGATTTTGGTTATTCGTTTAACCGAGTTGACCAAAAGTCCACGCCTTAAGAAATTAATTAAAAGCCCATTGGACTTTAATTAAATTGACGTTGGATGTTAATCGGGTTTTGAGACCCGTAACGATTAAATTGGAATTTAAATCGTAAAGGTTTATTAATTAAAAGTGTAATATTTAATTTGGAATTAAATAGCAAGTTAGTATTAAATACAAATTGAATTAGATTTAATTATGTAGTTTAATTTAATTCGAGAATTCGTACTTTGAGTACTTATTCGCAAAACGAGTTTGACTCGCGCAAAATCAAATCATTGTTTGAACATTGGATGGTCACTAATTATCAGATTAATTAATATGATTAGATTGATTGATAACATGCTTGTGTGAATACATGGTTGCGATACATGAATAATGTATATCAGATGGATATTAGATGGGTGGGACAATTTTAGAAATTGTTGTAATAAATTTGATTTATTAATTGGACCTGCGTGTCCAGCCTTATACCTATCAATTCTTTGTATTCTCTTCTCACCTATTCCCCTCAATGTAAATGAGGTTTCTTTTGAAGTGTAGTGTAACGGGTAGAAGCAAATACTTGTGCTAGCGGGACAGAGAAAGGAAGAGATTTGATCTAGGATCATTGTTTAAAGTATCCATCCGCATATCATTATTAATTTATTTATACGCGCTTTATTATGTGTTTAGAATGCATGTTTAAGTGTGTATGATGATGAGACCTTAACAAAGATAATAAATTGGTTGCCAATTTGCACGCGAAAAACCCTCACAAATATTAAGCGTTTTTCATTCCATTGAGTGATTCTCACTCAAGATCCGAGACTGGCATTAGCTGGTTGGCCAAAGTGAAGGCCTTTGTCCGTCGAGGATGTGTTTGAATCACGAGAGCTTTGTTCCATATTGGTGTCTTGTCCAAGTTGTGGTTTGTTGGCCAAAGTCAAGACCACTTCTTGTCCATCGATTGATTACGAAGCTTTCCATGGTCAATGGGTCGCACTTAACTGGGATCACTAAGTTTGTTGTGCCAAAGCCAAGGCTTAGTTGATTCAGAGGAAAAAGGTTAGGCAATATATTGGATATATTGGCATATATAAGATATATGTTTCGGACTTGGATGTCCCCCTACTGGATCTAGGAATTGGATTGGATCAAATCGATCTTAGAGATCTACCTAGTTAATTATCATACAATTTGTTGGCCAAAGTCAAGATTGTGTGATATTTAACGGGATCCTAGCCCGCTAGGAAACACGGTTTCCCGAGTACTCGACAGAGGGTTAGAGGCTCACCGAAAAATAGTGGGAGGCAAGAATTGAATTTGCAATATTCGTTTAATTACTTGCCATACGCGCTCAAAAAAATTATCAATTCGTCAAATAAATTAAATGTTAGTTGGACTAATATTTAAACGTTGTTTTAATTAACAGTTGGACTGTATTCAAACTATTCATTTATAGTTGATTTTATAATTGGATTATAGTAATCAATATAATTGATTTTAATATATTAATTGTAGTTGATTAATAGTTGGACTATAGTAATGATTATAATAAATAGTACCTAAATCATTGATCAAATAGTTGGACTATTAGAATCAAGATATAGAATTGAAAGATTAACATTTAAAACATAATCCTAGGGAAAATGTATTTAAATGGTTTAATTTTCAAAATGGGAATAAATTTCAGGATGGTCCTGGAAAATAATAAGTTACTTTATTTGATAAAATAACATATTAAGCCTAAGCCCGGAGTTAAACAAATAGTGGAGCATAATCTTTGGAAGATTTATGTGATGATAACTTTAGCGCTTAATCCATTAAGCTTGTCGCAGTTGACTCCTTAATTTCTTTATCAGAACTAAGGATTAGATCCTTAAAGTATGATAATAAAATTGAAGGATCTTCAAAGAATCTATCCTTAGAATCTTAGAAGTACTAAATTGCAATAGTAAACTCTTGGAGAGTTAATGACTATTCTCAAGGAGAAAAAGTCAAAGTTTCCAATTAGGTAAGTAGCGCAAGGCACGCCTTACTTCGATATTCTAGAAACCCGAGGCTTGCCCAAAGGCTTCTGGAATATGAAAAGGGCAAAGGCAAAATCATTATAATCTTCTAGGAGATAATGGACATATCCCAAAATGTCCTCCTAAATTGTGGCAAACAGGACGCGGAAGCGTGACTTCCGTTTGAACAAAGCAGACATAAAGGAATAAAAGACGAGCAAGGCTCTGACTTCAAATATGTTTGTCAACATTATGTTCAATACTAGTATTAAAATTGGATTTTAAATACTTAGTGTGGTACATAAAATATATGTATTGATGTTCAGAATCTGTTTTGAACAGGATACTGACTTCAATAGAGATTTATCTGCGAATCAGAAACGGGACGAAAGTCACTGTTTTAACCGTAGATACCTAAATTTAGGAACTACCCTTCGGGTGTGTACCTAAATTTGGAAACTGTTATAATGTAACCAGTTTGACTAGAAACATTATCTCTATATCAGTGTCTAATCCGTTGCGGATTGACATTTATATTCTAGAACACTAAAGTGTTTTATTTTATAAAGATGATATTGAGATAAACACATTAGATATGAATAACAGAATTTATATTTTGAATATAAATAAATCTCAAACGTAAAACATGACAAACAAATAGCTCAAACTGATTTGATCAGAAGAAACTAATTGTGGCATTGTTGTCTGGGACATAATGAAACAAGAATCGTATATACACACTTTCGAAGAGTGGGTACTCGGACTGATTTGATTCTATTCAAATAAAGTCTACGAATCTAGTTTATTGGGCAAAGTGCCTAAAACACTATTTACTTGGTAAAAGTGTAAATGCCATCAATCTGTTAGCCCTAGTTCATAGTGAAGCAAGTGGGCCCATGTCTAGCTAGGCTAGAAGTGGATATGAATATTTCGTGACCTATACGGATGTGGCATCACGTAATGGTTGTGTGTTTCTTTTGAAACACAAATCGGAAACTTTTAAAGTTTCGACGCGAAATAGACAAACCAATCGGCTATAGTATTAAACCATCACGGTAAGACCGTAATGGAAAATACTTAAGCAACAAGTTTCTTATATACTTGAAAGAGTATAGTATTCTTTCAAAGAGGACTCGTCCCGAAACACGTCAATTTGACGGTGTGTCCGAACCGAGTAACCGAATTTTGTTGGACATGATAAGGTTAATCATGAGTCGCTCTGAGCTACCATTTCCTTCAACGGATAAACATTAACAGTGCAAGAACTTATTTAGAATAAGGTTCCATAAAATCTGTTTGACAGATTTCATATTAGATATGAACGGGACGAAACCGAGTTTCTCATTCCTGATAATTTGGGTATGCTAGGCATGTGTTTGGATGATACCAAACTAGAACCCAAATTGGATAAGTGCCAATTGTCGTTAATCCTATGGATACCAAAGTATAATACTTATACATGTCACATGAGAACAATGTAATTGTTGGTCACCATGCGGTTTTCGTAAGAGGAATACCTATATGCAGTGGTAAGTGGGAGGATAGTAAAACTCGATGAAAATCAGAGTAATACTATTCCTGGTACCATTCCTTAATGGAACACAAATAGTTCATCAAGGATGAATCTATACCATTAATCTTCGAATACACAAGAACCATGAATGTCGGAGAGAGTCAGAAGACAACCTGAGCGTATGGGATTCTGATCTCACCTCATAAAGATGTCTATCTTATTGAGGTATACCAACTGACTACGTATGAGGTAGTGATACAAGGTATCGACTCCCTATCATGGCAAAGTGTCATGAGTCCGAAATGGATTCCATGTATACCAACTATGTTTGGACACTAGTTGATGTACCACAAGGCATTGTGCCTATTGGTACTATATGTGTCTTCAAGGAAGACATACATGAAAGGTAACATACCAACGTAAAAAGCTAGGCTTTTAGCGAAATGGTATCGTTATCAACATTGTGTTGATTACGATTCAACATTTTTACCTGTTGCCACGGTAAATCCATTTGGATAATGCTTGCTAATGCTGCATGTTTCATTTGTGAAATATGTCAGCTAACGGGAAAATTGCTTTCCTGAAAAGGAAACCTTTAGGAGGATGTTTACAACATCCTGTCGGTTTTGTCGTACTAAACTAGCAAACAATGTTTGCAGGTTATTCGATCCATGTTTGGATTGAAGTAAGCATAGGTTATAGGAATTATCGTTTTGATGTAATCATAATAGTTTATGATTTAATTCAAAAACGAAAAGATTCTTGTGTATATAAGAGGGTTAGTGGGAGCGCACTGATAGTGGCTGTCCTATAAAATAATGATATGTCATTTCTTGGAAATGATATTCCCATAAATGCAATCGGTGAAAGCTTGGCTTTCATGAAAACTCTCCGAGAAATCATACATTGAAAAATGTATGCGACCTTGTGTCTCATACGCTTTGAGCATATGGATCACAAACAGGCAATCCAAGTGATAGTCACTGGATTGAAGTTAAGAACATCCTTTAGTTTCTTAGAGAACTAATGATGCTGTCTTAAGCTATGGAGAAGGAGAACTTGAAGTGACCGGGATCACTGTTGCAAGTTTCCTAACCGATAAAAACGACTATAAGTCACAAACGGTACAACAAAGTTTGAATAATGGAACAGTGAGTAGGAAATCTTCCAAGCAAGATTCTGTTACCGAATAAACAACAAATGCGGTGGGTTATTACTGCAGCTGAGGCAGCAATAAAAGCCTTCTGGGTCGATAATAAATCTAATTAGATTAGATATTAATTTGTTAGCAGTTGAGCTAGGCTTCAGCACATGCAAAAGAATTAACGGTCTCATCAATGATCCATATACATACTTCGATATTCATCTGATTCGTTCGGATCATACATCGTGGCGATGTGATTATCGAATAAATCGCATCAGATGATAATCATGCAAATCCGCTGATGAAAGCCTTCTCTCAGTAAATTGAGCCAACCGTACATAGTTCGGTTGTAAGACACTCGAGTGACTGGCTATTGGCCAAGTGGGAGATTGTTGGACAATTATGACCCATATCGTCACTATTTGTATAGATCACGGGTTGTTGTTGTACAAATTAACTATGTGACAAAAGAGATTGCTCTCTTATCATTTGTGATTAGATCACCTAGATATATAAATGATAGGAGGTCCCTATGATTTGTTCCTGGATGAGATTGATATGAGACAGTATCAGTCCATGAAGGATAAATCATTAAATATCCCTAGTCAGAGTATTATTGAGATTGGACATCGATAAATGCGTAAAAGACTAGTATTGCACTTGTGCGCGTTGTGAGGGCATAACGACATAGTTCTCATATATTTGGGTATAGCATACTCATGCAAGTGTAATAGGAGGTTGTGTTTTACCTATGGTACGGGAAACAGCTTCGCTCTGGATAGACCCCATCGGAATTCCATTGGTAGTATGACTATGTGTCTATAGAAGTTCGAAATCAGGGTAGGTGTATTTGGTCTTAACCTGAGACTTGCACCGCTAATACTTGCGACAATCAATATACTTTGGTTACGGTCGTCCAGGGCTTTAACAGGTTCTTTGTACGCCTATGCTGGGTATATTGAGAATCGTAGTGTGTTGGGTGTGATGTCAAGACGGAAGTATCACTCCAGTCATATGGAGATGATGGTCACGTAGGATACGGTACTAATACTCTTTTGTACTGCAGTCATCGGGATAAAATGACAAGGTCAGGTTTATCCGATTATAGAGACTAGTTACCAAACATCCGACATGTGCTTCGTACGAGGCAGACACAATTCCATCCCCAGGCCTAGCTTGTGATCATCTGATACTGGATCGACATACGCAATACTATGTATACTACTACGCCTCATATAGATCCTTTATTCCTGTAAGGATATTTATGGAGAATTGGGTAGGCATGGCCCTTTGCTAGAAGCCAACCTTGTCTTGTAAATCGGTATAAACGTAGTACTAGGTACTTACGTGTTCGGATAGTCCGACGACCGAATTTACTGCCAATATATCCGGGGATCTCATGGGTCGTTTCCTGAAGATTCACCGATGACGTATGACTCGCACTTTTATTAATCTGGGATTAATTAATGATGAGAGAGAGAAAATTAATCTGGGATTAATTGCGGAGATATTTTATCTGGGATAAAATATCAATTAAAGAGAGATAACGATTAATTTGGAATTAATCGGTAAATTAATATATTCGATATATTAATCGAAATTGGATTTCGACGCGGAATTAAAATTAGATTTTAATTCGGGTGAACGAGTTAATTTAGAATTAATTCATTAGCAATGTGAATAGTAATTATGCTTTGCATGATTATTTAATTAAATTAGATTAATTACATCGCAACGGAAAATTCGTTATTTGGAATTAGGGACCCCGAGCCCGGGATTATTTGCGAACGCATTCGCATTTGAATTCGAGTGTGGTACGTGACCGGCGTAAACACACACGTATAACGCAAGCGCACGTATCGTTCAAGTAGTATAAAAATATCGATCCCACGAGGACTTAATTCCTACTGTTGTTATTAATTATTGAATCTATTTAATTACAAATATCTAATTAAAGAGGAGAATGGAATTGAGCTTGTTGTTGATTGATTTGGTTTGATTGAGATTTGCTAAATAAATAAATAAAAAGATAAAAGAAAATACTAAGGAAAATAAAGATAAAAAGATATAAGGTTGTGAATTCTTTTAATATCATTTAAAAGATGAAGTGATTATTTTATGTTTGTGTAATAAATCTGTTTACTAACCTGGAACACTAAATTATGTAAAAGCCTCTTCCGATGGTCAACTACAAATACCCAGTATAACCCAATTGAACCATATTCCTATGTCAACCACATTACCTGGATTCATTAAGTCTAAGTTCCAATTATGGCTATCCCCGCCCTACAGGTATATTCCTATCCTGTAAGGAAATCTATTAAAGGGTTATCTATCCTCAAAGAAGATCGTGGGCTATTAAGTCTAAGGCTGAAACCTAAAATCCCTATGTCTAGTTCATTTTAGATTTACCATATCAATCTTATTGGTGATCAGACAATAAGAAGCTTTAAGCTTAAGACTTAATAAGTAAACTTATTAATTACCCAAACTATAAAATAATCCCTTATAAACTATTGATATTAAAAGTCATCACAACCCCTAGTTAACTAACACATAACTAGGACTAGTAAAAACATAAAAATAAAAGACATAAAATAAAAATACTGAAAAGTAAAATAAAATGTTAAGGTAAAAGGAATTAATTCTACTACTACTTATTTAGATATCTCCCATTAAAATAATATATAAACTTGTGATTATTACCAGCCATAAAGGCGGAACCAAAATAACCAGCCATAAAGGCGGAACCAAAATAACCAGCCATAAAGGCGGAATATATGTTTTATTATTCACCGACCAATCTGGCGGTATCCTGATTAAGTCCAATTTAAATAGTAAATATATTATTTTAAGGGAGATTAATCTAAATAGTAATAGTAAAAGAAATTACCTTTCACCCGAACATAAAGAAATTACCGCATCACGGTAAATAGTAAAAACTGTAAAAGTAAATAGTAAATAGTAAAAACTGTAAAAGAAAGTAAAAGTAAAAATTAAATTACTATTATTACAAAAAGTAATTAAAAATTATTTACAAAAGTAAAGAAATAAAAACTAAAGACTTTTAGAGAGAGAAACTCTCTCTTTAGGAAGATTTGAAGAGAGAGGACTGGACACTGAATTCTGAAATCTCGCCCTCTATTTATAGGCGCGGATGGGGTGCGCGCGTCGCGACGCTGGGCCACTGTTCATGACGTCATCGCTTATGTCATGCTGACGTGTCTACTGTTCATGACGTCATTGCTTACGTCATCGTGCTGATGTGGCGACACGTGGCATGACACGTGGGGCGGCGGCCGTCGGACGAATGAGAGCTTGACACGTGGCGCGCTGTGATTGGCTGATGATGACGTGGCTCGTTGACTCGGTTGACTTGCTGACGTGGCTGCTGATGTGGACGCTGACGTGGCGACACGTGGCATGACACGTAATGGCGGTGGCCGGCCAAGCAATGAGATCTTGACACGTGGCACGGCGCATGTTAGCATCTCCGTTGTGATGGTGACACGTGGCAGGCGCATGTTAGCAAAGTCAAACTTTTCAACTTGTTGACCCGTTGACCAGGGCGCATTTTAGCATCTCGGTGCACGCTGTGCGTCGCGGCGCGCAAGGCTCCAGCGTCGCGACGCGCTGAAGACTGAAATTTTCCAGTTGGTGCATTTTTGTCCAGTTTTGCCCCAAATTGCCTCCAGTGCTGTCCAAACTTTATTTATCTGCAAAATAACAACAAAACACATCAAAACGTTCAAAAACTCGAAAAACAAGACAAAACATTAGGTCAAATGAGTGGAAATAGTGATATAAATACCACTCATCACACCCCCAAACCTAACATTTTGCTAGTCCTCGAGCAAAACAGAAAATAACAAGAGAAATAAACTTTAACTAAGCCACTTTCGTAGGGATCACGGTTGCATTTAGCGTATGCAACAAGCCTTTAAACCCCTAGGTGTCCCTAGTGGACGAGTTGTAGTCTCGTGAGGGTTTACAGCAATGATACCCACAAACATTTTACAAAAGTAAAAAGTTAGTTAAAACTAATGCACACAAAAGCAAAAGACAAGCGAAAAGAGAATAAAGAAAGTTAGTGACTAATCAGGTGAAAATTCTACTCCAAGTTACTAGTTGTTTTGTTTCTTTCTAAATTACCGAATAAGTAAATTCTCTGTATTTTTACCATTCTCCATATACACAGCTAACAAAATATTAATCAACTCATTTTTGCCCACAACAGTCATAAGTGCAGTTGATAAGAGAGTAATATTTTTGTCCTAAAGTTCTATCAGATTTCACACCTTTTGTAGCAATGGAATAATTTTCTGATTTTTCTGATTTTTTCTTTGATTTTTTCTCTATTTTTTATTATATACAATACCTTCCGTCTATGTAGCGAGCTTTGGGTTGGTGGCTCCCAAACCAGTTGGCTTTAGGGCACCAGGTGTTAAGACACCCCTACGAACTTAATTACTCAGACTTCAGATATATATATTTTTGCAGCATCTTCGATCCATGTAACGAGCTTTGGGCCAGTGACTCCCAAACCAGTTGGTTTTAGGGCACTAGGTGTTAAAACACCCTTACAGACTTAATAACTCGGATCTCGGACGTTTTTTTTTTTTTTTTTTTTTTTTTTTTTTTTTTACTCCATCACTATTTAGAGATGCTTCTTCCAATTAAACTATAGCACGGAATATTACAAACTTTTCAATTTTAGCTCATGACTGTATGTTTCCATGTAAGTTCATAATACCTGTCAACTGAATATATGAAGATTCATTTTAGTCAGATTTATGGAGAATTCACAAATTAAATAATTTAAAATGAAATAAACAACAATTAACTTTATTTCGAAAATGGGCTTGAGATACGTCTCAGGAGTGGAAATTCCTTACTCGGCTACCTCTTACCAATTTCACCTTTTTAGTCAAAACAAAAACATAAAAATGCAAAATATTTTTGTAATTTTTGAAAATTTTTCAATTTTTTGTATTTTTCGAAAAATTTTGAACTAAAAATAAAAACAACATACAAACTAAAAACAAGGTACTAATCAACTAAATCCCTCCCCCAAACCTAAATGAGACATTGTCCCCAATGTCTTAAACAGTAAAAGGAGAGTTAGAAGGTTGTACCTGGTTAGCTGAAATCTAAAGGAAATTAAAGGTTAAGGTCCAGATTAATTCGACGCCTCTTACCACGATCGTCCTCAGACCAATTTATTTTTGATAGGATAGGGTCAACTTGTGGTTCATAGGCTATAAGTTGGTCTATCAGATCCGGAGCAAGTCTGGCAGTGAAGAGGAGGTCTTTCATAGGTTTTGACACGAACCCATTTCTCCGAGCATCATCAAGAAACACACAAAGAAAATCATAAAATCCATCAACGTTGAGTAGTCCAATTGGTTTCTGGTGTATGTTCAGGTTCGCCCAAGATAGAACTATAAAAATTTCCTCCAATGTACCCAATCCACCTGGCAAAGCAATAAAAGCATCAGCACGGTTAATCATTTCTACCAGGCGTTCAGACATACCTGATACGATCAGTTCCTCTCCGTTTGATGATCCAATAAGATTTGCCTCTGCCAAGGGTTTTGGGACGATTCCCAAAACGTGACTGCCTCCTTCCTGTACAGCTTTTGAAACGATCCCCATAAGTCCGAGATTGCCTCCGCCAATATCAAATGCATATTCCTTGCGGCTAAGACTCGACCCAACCCTGTGCTGCTTCTATGTATTGTGGTTTAGTACCAACAGTACTACCGCAAAACACACAAATGTTTTCAACTCGTCTTCTTGAAGTGGCTTCCATTTTTCTATGTATTTCTTTTTCAAATTAGGATGCCTTCAAAAGTGCAATGACGGGCTGAATTTATAGTACCTGAAAAAAGGGTGAGTAATAATAGCAGAAGTATCTTCCAGAGGACGTTTGTTAGCTAAACAACAAAAGAAATCGTGAAAGGTCAAAAAGTCTGGATCCTGTCTACGAAAATAAAGATAATTACAACAGAAAAGCGAATCAAAGCAATAATTAAGGTAACAGAATTGTGTATGCAATACGCCACTCGCTTAGTATAAATTCATTAGAATGCGTCTCAAGATTTCATTCTTTAATCAGCCATTGCTAATGAATTGTTTCTCATCTTTGCTTGCCAAACACAATTCCTTCTGTCTTAAAATGCTTCGTTTGTGCCTTTCCCTACAAAAATAACACACAAAATTAAAAAGTTCACAAAATATAAAAAATAAATTACAACAAATTGCATGGGTTGCCTCCCTGCTAGCGCTGAATTTTTCGTCTTCAGCCAGACGTGACTGAAATTCATCTGTTAAGGAGGTTTCAATGTTGTCTTGGATGTCCGATTAAGGACAATCCCGTGAGCGTTGCTTTTGAAGGGTCTCTTCCAACGGTAAAGTGGCAAAAAGAATTTTGTCTTTTTCATTGCTTGTGTCACCTTTTTAACTTTTGTTGCTCCAGTAGTACCTGAAAAGAAAGAAAGAAAATCAGGAGGTCTCGTATGGTGTTTGACTTGGAATGGATGTTCCATTCTGTCAAGCTTCTGGGTGATATCTTTGATTTGTACTCCCCAACACAGCGATGTTTTTCCTGAATGCTCTGGATCTTTATTAAGGTCAGACATTTGCTCCTTCATTTGTTCTGCTTCTTGTTCCACATTTTCTTCACAGATGTATTTTAAAATTTCTGTATTAGTTCTTCATCTGTCATCTGTGAAATACATGTTTCAAAATTGTCAACCTGAGAATGAAAGAAATGTTAGATTTTAGGTCTTTATCCTCTGATCTGGGTGAAATGATTGGCTCAGGTGGATCTTCTTCAAACATTTTTGCAAAGCACTCTCCAAGATCTTCATTTTGAGGCTTGAAAGTTTGATCCTCGTTGTTGGTGCAGTTGGTATAAATGGATCAGCTTCCTCCTCGTCAGAGTCGGAATAATAAAAATCAAATCGAGACTTTGTTGGTTCGGGTTCCTGAACTGATACCTCTGGTTGTTGATACTGCTCAGCCTCCTCCTCTGTTGAAATGTCATTGTGAAATGATTGGTAATTGAAGGCTTCATCAGTGTCATCTGGAACTGATTCTTGAGGTATGTAGTTCTGGTTTTCTGTGAATTGTCTGATCTGATCTGTCATTCTCTGTATGGATTCTGTGTTACTCTGAAATTGTGCATCAAATTGAGCTGCTTGTTCCTTGAACATGTGAATCCACTGATCTTCCTCGGATGGTTCTGGTGTTGATGAAGATCAAAGGTAGATGGTGGATAAGATGGAAAATGTGGCTCTGTGAAATGTGATGGCTCTTCATTGCATGATTGCCTCCAGAAATTCTCCCACTCTGATCGATATATACATTGATCGCTCGGGTGGTTACTGTCACAAATCACACATCTCCCCATTTCGTTCTGATGAACAAATGTAGCACTGCTTGGTTCTGGCATCCAGTCAACAGGCCTCAGAAAACCAGACTGTTGCTCCCAGATTTGGGGTGTACGTAGTCTCTCAATCTCCCAGTAGTGTTCCATTTTTAAGTCACCTGAAATCAAAAGAAAGTAATAAAAATTACAGATAAAAATAAAGAAAATTAGATACAAGTAAATTAGATAGCTTCAAATTAACAACTCAAGAAATAAGTCCCCGGCAACGGGCCAAAAACTTGACCGGCGTAAACACACACGTATAACGCAAGCGCACGTATCGTTCAAGTAGTATAAAAATATCGATCCCACGAGGACTTAATTCCTACTGTTGTTATTAATTATTGAATCTATTTAATACAAATATCTAATTAAAGAGGAGAATGGAATTGATTGCTTGATTGATTTGGTTTGATTGTAGATTTGCTAATAAATAAATAAAAAGATAAAAGAAAATACTAAGGAAAATAAAAGATAAAAAGATATAAGGTTGTGAATTCTTTTAATATCATTTAAAAGATGAAGTGATTATTTTATGTTTGTGTAATAAATCTGTTTACTAACCTGGAACACTAAATTATGTAAAAGCCTCTTCCGATGGTCAACTACAAATACCCAGTATAACCCAATTGAACCATATTCCTATGTCAACCACATTACCTGGATTCATTAAGTCTAAGTTCCAATTATGGCTATCCCCGCCCTACAGGTATATTCCTATCCTGTAAGGAAATCTATTAAAGGGTTATCTATCCTCAAAGAAGATCGTGGGCTATTAAGTCTAAGGCTGAAACCTAAAATCCCTATGTCTAGTTCATTTTAGATTTACCATATCAATCTTATTGGTGATCAGACAATAAGAAGCTTAAGCTTAAGACTTAATAAGTAAACTTATTAATTACCCAAACTATAAAATAATCCCTTATAAACTATTGATATTAAAAGTCATCACAACCCCTAGTTAACTAACACATAACTAGGACTAGTAAAAACATAAAAATAAAAGACATAAAATAAAAATACTGAAAAGTAAAATAAAATGTTAAGGTAAAAGGAATTAATTCTACTACTACTTATTTAGATATCTCCCATTAAAATAATATATAAACTTGTGATTATTACCAGCATAAAGGCGAACCAAAATAACCAGCCATAAAGGCGGAACCAAAATAACCAGCCATAAAGGCGGAACCAAAATAACCAGCCATAAAGGCGGAATATATGTTTTATTATTCACCGACCAATCTGGCGGTATCCTGATTAAGTCCAATTTAAATAGTAAATATATTATTTTAAGGGAGATTAATCTAAATAGTAATAGTAAAAGAATTACCTTTCACCCGAACATAAAGAAATTACCGCATCACGGTAAATAGTAAAAACTGTAAAAGTAAATAGTAAATAGTAAAAACTGTAAAAGAAAGTAAAAAGTAAAAATTAAATTACTATTATTACAAAAAGTAATTAAAAATTATTTACAAAAGTAAAGAAATAAAAACTTAAAGACTTTTAGAGAGAGAAACTCTCTCTTTAGGAAGATTTGAAGAGAGAGGACTGGACACTGAATTCTGAAATCTCGCCCTCTATTTATAGGGGCGCGGATGGGGTGCGCGCGTCGCGACGCTGGCCACTGTTCATGACGTCATCGCTTATGTCATGCTGACGTGTCTACTGTTCATGACGTCATTGCTTACGTCATCGTGCTGATGTGGCGACACGTGGCATGACACGTGGGGCGGGCCGTCGGACGAATGAGAGCTTGACACGTGGCGCGCTGTGATTGGCTGATGATGACGTGGCTCGTTGACTCGGTTGACTTGCTGACGTGGCTGCTGATGTGGACGCTGACGTGGCGACACGTGGCATGACACGTAATGGCGGTGGCCGGCCAAGCAATGAGATCTTGACACGTGGCACGGCGCATGTTAGCATCTCCGTTGTGATGGTGACACGTGGCAGGCGCATGTTAGCAAAGTCAAACTTTTCAATTGTTGACCCGTTGACCAGGGCGCATTTTAGCATCTCGGTGCACGCTGTGCGTCGCGGCGCGCAGGGCTCCAGCGTCGCGACGCGCTGAAGACTGAAATTTTCCAGTTGGTGCATTTTTGTCCAGTTTTGCCCCAAATTGCCTCCAGTGCTGTCCAAACTTTATTTATCTGCAAAATAACAACAAAACACATCAAAACGTTCATAAAACTCGAAAACAAGACAAAACATTAGGTCAAATGAGTGGGAAATAGTGATATAAATACCACTCATCAGTACGAAAGTTAAATCAAGCGTCAAATCGCTAGTCGCATCTAGTGTCACGTCATCCGTCAATCAAGTGATTGATGTCTTTCACTTTGAGTGATTGACGCCAGTCACTAACCATGATTGATGGATTGATGTGAGTTGATGGAAGTTCATGGAAAGCATTTGATGGATTTGAAAGACATTTATCATTATTTTATTAACGATTTTTTGACT